>MU184626.1:67913-90476 GCA_016904865.1 Pissodes strobi | reverse complement strand
TTGTGGTTAATGAAAATTGGATTTTCATGGCGGGGGAATATGTTGAGAAACACCCCAGCATGGGTATTAACTTATCGTTTCTCACCGCATAGGTTAGTGATAACACCCTGTATGTCCGTAGTATGAATGAGCCATAATTAAACACCGAATAGATTTATTTCCCCCCGGCTAAACAGCAATTTGTCCATTTAAAGCATTGTATTTCAGTTACTCCTCAGTCAGTGATAAATGATTTAAGCATTAATTGTTTATACCGACCAATCGTCTTCTATATTACTATTACTACACCACAAGACCCCAAAACGGGATCAAACGATATGAGACACATATTCTATTTCGTATAGAACCGTTTAGTGGGAACACTGCAAAAAATGTAGTTCGTAAACCCGATCTAGCATATAGAATAAATTTGTATTTGGTCATCGAGGCCATAATCTCAAAACTTCCTCTACTCCTCCGCTTTCTATATTACCACACCTCATGACCCCAAGTATATCAATCGATACGAGACACATATTTTATTCCGTATAGAAATTAGAACTGTCTTATGGGAACATTACAAAAAATGTAGTTCGTAAACCCTATCTAGCAGGAAAAAATATAAACACTTTGCGGAAAACTCAAAAAATAGGATAGAAAAATGACGATATTAAAGAATGAATGCTAATAAAATAAATTAATTAGATGTATTTTGTTAATCAGTACTAGAATAACTGTACCAACTCGGCGATTTATTTTTCACCGCATGTTCACCATACAGTGTTTGCCCATATGACTTATAGTCTTATAGTAGCTTTTCATAGAACTTCGAGGATGGCATTTTAAATATACAAGGCCATATTCTGCAGTAACACAGCCATGGCACAGCTGTCGTGTTCAGCTTGGTCTCTTCTCTTGCCCCTAATGCCCCCATCGCTGACGAAAAGAATTTTCCATTATTATTAATGACTTGTGTATATGAAAACCACTAGAAATGGATTGAGAGCCAAAATATATTATATTTTTACATTATCACATAATTAAAGAAACATATACTAGATGGTGGAATTAATATTAACAACGTAGAGAGATATCGCAGTTATTATTTAAATAAAAATGAGGCAACCAGTGATTAATAATGTCGACTGATAACAATTTAAAATAAAATTTTTAAACGTTTAATATGATAAGAAAGCATTATATGTCCACTCTAAACATAATACATCTGCATAAAATCTGCAAATTAAATACTATCACTGTGCTGCGTAAACACTGACACTGACTCGCTTCTCATAATATGACAATTTTGAAGCAATAAGCAATAAGTTTGGCTTATGACCATCAATCCGCGTTATAAGAATAATATGCCGCTATAATAATTATCATGTATTTATTATATTATATAGGTTTTATGAATATGTATTTTTAAAATAGGTATTTTTCCGATCCATCTTAATTACATAGAATATACTAGATTGAAAGTAAAACTTAATATAAGCGCATTCATGTTTTCCATTGCCAGTAACTTTGACTGGCTTCTGTTAGTTCCATTATAACATCTAAGCGGTTAATAGTCGAACACCATACAAACTTACCATCAGCTTAACATAATGCCATATAAGTGCAGTGAAATATTGCACCCATGCTATTTTTAACTCCCCTATGCTTTGCCTGCTATGCTATAACAGACCCTTCTTATCTAGCCTGTTCGACCCTGCCTAGGAGACAGCAAGGGGCGAGGGACAACCCCTCTTAAGGGTATTAATATTGATTGCCGTTTCCATGAATCTAGGGTAGGGTCGTATTTTATATATCCTGAAGCCCGGTTTTCTAATTTACCATACAATTCTCAGTTACACAAGTTTGTCTTAACAATTTTGCAACTGCAATGTAGTTATGGGATGTAGATACCTACTATCCTATCACCGTAAAGAAACATGAATGTTTTTATGTGTTCCCGCGTTTCAGAAAAAATTGCTCAGAACGTCAATTTTGGTTTGAAGGAGGATAATTCTATTATTTATTTTCTACCACAAAGCGAGATAAAAACGGCTACAAAATTTTAAATGACAAGGGGTCATGTACTACATCATTTGCAGGCTCGTTAAGTCGTCTTTTCAACGGTAAAAAGTGGCATGGTAACGTTAATGAAATAACTAAGGAGCCCCTTACCTGTCAGTTTATTAAACGCTGGAAATATCGCCTTTCTGCGTCCAGCTTCAATCAACACTGTAATACAGCTATTAGAATAATTCGACGGAATTCCTCTATCAAGTTAAAGAAATTAGTGTTGAATAAGGGGCAATTATTGTCCTCTCATAATTCTGTTTGCAATGCAGTAGGTAAACCATACTTTTTCTAATATATACAAAAGCTTACGAATAGACCTGCTACTTAACGAGAAAGACACAGGCTAGATGGGTACTAAAAATGGTCTTGATGATTTGTATCCTAAATTGTTTTGAAGTTTATGAAGTGAAACTTCTTTAGCGAGGAAAAGTCAGGAAAAATGAAAATCAAATGAAACGGAAATCAAAGTGAAACACTTTAATAAAGCATGAAGATCCTGGACGAAAATTGGACTCCGTAAGCCCCCCCCCCATCTCTGCGGCGTAAGAGAGGGGGAAGAAGGAAAAACTAAAATAATTAATTTCGGTAGAACGAGAAGAGCTACGGTGAGCTTTGGTGAAAAACCTCTTTTTTTTGTCGATATCTGTGCAACGGAGCCTCGGATCGAAAATCTGACAAGTGTTGACCCAGGAGTTCGTCCAGGATCCTCATTTAACCCTGGCTACATGTTCTGATTTCAGCCGTCTAGCTATACGGGAACGTGCTTCATTAAAGTGTTTCACTTTAATTTCCGTTTCATTGGATTTTAATTTTTTCGGACTCCCTTACTAAAGAATTTTCACTTCAAAAATTTAGAAAAAAGTGTCGAAACCGGGGGCAAAAGGAAAAAAAACTTAATTCCTAATATCTCTTTCAGAAGTTTCACTTCAGTTGTCTGCTTATAAAGGTGAGGCACATAATTTTTTTATTACTTAATTGAGATTCCTTATTTGCGTCCTGTGGCCAGAGAAACTTATAGGCTTTTACATAAAATTTGCCATACAAACCATTATTATTGTACAAATATCATTGAATCGCATATGAAATCCCAAAATAATTTTTGTCAAAATGTAGTCGCTCTAAAACCAGTTGTCAAAATGATATTCTCTGGCGTCGTATCGCCACGTCCATCCCTGCTCTACAATATTTAAATAAAAATGAATTTCAAAATGTATTATTTGCCAGATATTATTTGTAAAAATGAGAAAAAATTTTTTGCGATTGATGCTTTTTCCTAAAACGAATTTTCAAATAACACTATTCCGACAAATAAAATTTTTAATTTTGGATAGACGCCAATTTTTGAAAAACCAAAGTTTCGCACATTAAATCTTCGAAAACACAGATCTTCGAAAAACAAGAGTTTCAAAATTTTAATGGTTGAATTTAAATTTTGGGTTCACATAGAGAGATAAAATAGTGGTAATAGTTTTAGAAGTTATCGTGTCAGTTTATGTGTTTAGAACTAGCCATATTTGATGCTATTATTACTACAGACAAAACAATCTATTTAACTAGACGAGTATTTTAGCTAGCTCAGATATACATTGAAATACAATACCAGCAAACTATGACAATGCAACAGAATTACAAACAATTGTTTGTAATTCTGTGACAATACGTATTCTTACGAAAATGTTAATGTCTTAAAATATTAGTAATAAAGTGAAAAGTCTATTGTTCCTACAAATATACACGTATTCATCGAAACTTTTCTATGTGTTTCTTGCAGGTCAATTAATACGAAAAGTACAAAATCAGTAATTTGTAGGCGTACGTTTTTCCAAATGAGACTTCCTCTTATTAGAATCATTAGAGTTATAGTGATGTGATCAGGAGCCGATAGCAAAAATATATTTATTACCTACTGAAAAGTAAATTAGTTTCCAGAAAATATATTCCTAATGTCATTTCAAGCTGTGACAACGTGGTTCTTTTCGAAGTTTTGGGGAAACGATTAATGATATTTATAATGAAAATTTTCATTCTAAGACTTACATGCTGGAGCAATACGATGACATTATCGGACAACTTACCGAAAAGTTAAATATTTGAGTTCATAAATCCAGAATAAAATTTAACTCTTAGGCAAACATTTAGAAACTACGTTTTTAAAATGAATACTTTCCAGTCCAGTGAATTCTGTATTCTGTTAGAGTACTCAAGTTCTAGCCCAAGTAAATGAGCTAAATATTGTAATAAAATATGTAAGAATTGAACAGGTAAATGGCGTATAATTAATATTATGGAATATTTCTTGGGATTGAACAAAATAGGGGGTCAAACCGCCCAAGCATTAACTTCCAAGACCTCAAAATTAATAAAAAATTTCCTTTGGATATAAAGATGTAGATGACAAAGATATAGAGCGACTACAATCAGCGGAGCATATTCTGAAGTTCAGACCCGGATAAAAAAAAATAAATATTTTGCGTTTAAATGACTAAACTATTTACAACGTGATCCACATAACTCTTAAAATGGAAATATCCTATTATTCTTGAAATTAGAAAAAAGATCGTTTGACTTCATCTGCTTTTACACATGATTTTGTCTTAATGTATACATGGTGATTCCATAAAGTAAATTGTTTTTAAAACTTAACGGTATTCGAACTATTGAAGATTTTTGAATTACAAAGTACTATGATTTCTTCGACAAAATTGCTTATCTATTTAGATACCTGCTGCTATATGTGGAGATTAAGGGTTATTTTTCAAATGTCATGGCGTTGATGTTTGAAGTCTTATTTACTGATCGACCTTTATTTTATAAGCGATTCGATTGTCGAAAGATTAAAAATGGTCGAGCTTTATTTCAAGAATTATAACAACGCTACAAGAACACGGGAACAGTGTAGGTAAATGTTCAGAATGGTCGGAGAGTACCATCTGTATCAGCTATAATTAATACGAAGAAGTTATTGCAAGAAACAGCCTCTCAAGTAAATAACAAAAGGCCAAAGCAAATAAATGAAAGAAGAGATCTTATTATATAGATAAAGATTATTCAGATGTCATGGCATTGAAGTTTCAAGTCTGATTTACTGTTTTATCTTAATTTTCTAACAGTTCACAAAACGAGCTATAATATAGTTATAGTTTTTAAGTCTGGTTACTAAATTTAAAAATAACATACTAGATACTTAAAACTTAACCAAAAAAATAAATAAAACATATAATTTCTAGCCTACATTAAATGCTCTGCATGTCCCCCATTAACCTCGTCACATTTCTCGTAAATTATTTTCTGGTGTTCCAGGGCATTTTATATTTGCGTCGTTCTTATTAGTATATAAATTTTTGATTTCTTCGAAATTTTTTCTCTGAATTCCTTCAATACTGTTTTTTTTTTAATAGACCCTAAAAGAAGGTACCTATCCATATAAGTTAGATCTGGGGACTTAGCGGGCCATTAATTGTTCCATATCTAGTTTCTCTTACTGCCAGAATGTTATAGAGAAGTTGCCAAATTATATTTTGCGCGATTAAAATCGCAGTTCATTGATAAAGTGTTGAATTTCATTTTTCAAAAGTCCCAGATATCTTAATCCATTTAACGTGCCATGGATGAAAACAGGACCTTATGTCACAAAATTCCGCACCAAACTTGTATTGAGGAACGCCCTTGAAAAGCAATTGGCTCAACAGCTTGTGGATTTTCATTGGACCAAATATATCAGTTAACAGTTTTTCTATTATAAATACCAAGAGTGATAAATATCGCTTCATCGGAACACAAAATTTTATTGAAATAATTTGGATCTTGATCAAAATTTCCTTTGAGCAAATCAATGCATCCTTTTTTGTTGGTCGTTTAATTAATGAATTAGCCTAACTTTAAAATCGTGGTATTCGTAATGATTTAAAGTTCTCTCTTATATTGTGGTTCATAATTTAATATCTTTGGCACCATCTGTGATAGATTTTCTTGAAGATAAAGCAATATAATAAGATTTTACTTTTATCTTATCATCTTCTTACTTACTAGATATATTGTTTCTTGCAATATCAGCAATATCTTTCCCGTATTAATTATAGTTGGCACAGATGATACTCTCCTACCAATCTGAACATTATTTGTTCTATACTGTTCTCGTGTTTTTGTAGCGTTGTTATCATTCTTGAAATAAAGCTTGACCATTTCTAACCTTTCAACAATCGAGTAGCTCATTTTGTAACATATTACCAGAAAATAAAGATGAATCAGTAAACCAAACTTCAAACATCAATGCCATGACGTTTGAAAAATGAACTTTTATCTCCAGATAGCATCAGATATCTAAATAAGTCCGTCAGCAAGCAGATATCTAAATACGTTAGCAATTACATCGAAAAAATCATAATACATATTTGGCAATTCTAAAATCTTCCATATTTTCGAAAACCGTTTTGATACGTGATATATTATACAAAAAATATGCAGAATTTAATAAAAAATTCAAAATCAATACCAAATATGGTATATTAGCATGTAAAAGCAGATGAAATGAAATCAAACAACTTTTGTTTGGAATGTTTTTTTCTGATTTCAAAATATTTCTATTCAAAGAGTTATCTGGATTACCCGGTACATTCAAACAAATAATATACATTTAAACAAATGAATAACAAAAACCTCATTACCTAAAAAGTACGTGTTTAGAACTTTTGAACCATTTATCCCAATTTGTTTTCGTTTTCTGAAGGCTTCATAATGTAATCACGCCCATCAAGCCTTTGTTAAAATGGTGAATGCGCCGCGAAAACTTTTCGCCTACAGGGCTAATGTTTTCCTTCCCTTCTACTTTAACAGTTTTCTGAGTTGGCAATCCTGTATGAGCACCATAACACATAACCAGGGCGCGTTAAGGCAAATTGGCACCCAAGGCACATATTTTTTTTGGCACCCTATCTCACTAATAAAAATTGAAATAAGAAATTTTATACCAACATATTTTTAATTTAAGAAATCATGAAATTTAAAGACAAGTTTATAGCACTGATTAGTGGTAATAAAAACATATAAATACAAAACAAATAATAATTTTAAATTAAAAAAAAAACATTCTTTCAAAGGGTTTCGTCCTTGAATTTTCTCGGGCAAATCCGTTAATAAATTCATCATCATATATGTGGCATCGCATTCCAAAGACAAAATGGAGAGGTCATTTAGACATTCTTGCTTCATGTTCGATCTAAAATTGGGAAAATTCTTCTTTTAATCCATTTTCACTTAAATACCTGCAAATTTCCAATGGAGATTTGATGTTGTTTTCTAAATGCGTTTTTAAATGAATGCATTCTTGAATAAATGAAGCATCTAAATCATTTTCGTAAATGTTTATTAACTTTTCTCCATCTTTAATTATTGTTTGATTTTCCAAGTGCCACAAATTTGTTAGGACATAAAATGTCTTATTAGATCTGCCATGAGTATATCGATAATAACATAAAATGTTTAGATTTTCATCATCTCTGGCTGAAAACGATTCACCAACACTGAACCTGCCTTCGTTTTTTTATTCTGTCCTCTTCTTATTGAGTTTAAATATTTTATAAGTCATTCAAATTCTCGGACAACAGAACTCGGGTTAATTGCAGGATTTTGCACATATTTATTACATTCGTTCATTCTCTCTAAAATGTAATGCCAAAAAAGAGGAAAAAAAGTTTCAAACTCCTCCATTTTTTTACAGAATGATCGCGCTTCATGTTTTACAGCCCCGGTTTAACTTTCATCAGTGCGTAGTTGGGAAAGTAAGCTTTCACTTTCATTATATCCATCATATAGAGCTTTAGTAGCATCAGCCCTTGCTGACCAACTAGTGTCTTATAGACGACTTTATATTTTTTTTGTTAAAATTTCCCATCGATATGTCGAAGCTGAGAAAAACGAATACAGAGTTTTCATATGACTCTGCTGCAAGAGAGCCTAACAAGTTGAGCGAATGTGCTGAACAAGGTATATACGTATTCTACAAGTTTGTTACAACTTTTCATCCTGGCTTGCAGCCCTCAATATTCATCGGACATATTTGATGCATTGCCATCCTAAGACTGGCCGCGAAATTCCATAATGTCCAGATTATATTCTTCTAACGCTGAAGTTACAACTGTTTCCAAATCAATAGATTTGTGGCCAGTCGATGACATATATTTAAGAAACCTTTCAATGGGTACCTATACCTTCGGACGAGATATAGTGGACTAAGAATGTCAGCTGATCAATATGTGAGTCATCTGGTGTTGAATCTGTTATTAAAGAGTAATATTTTGAGCTTTTTAATTCATAAATAATTGTTTTTGATACCTTTTTCCCTATTGAAACCACTAATTCTTAACATATAGGATTTGATGAATAATTGCAATTGCAATAGCCCACATTTCCAGATTTAGAAAGATATTCACATAAAAACGGATCAAATTCAGAATTCAGTAATGAGTTCCAAACATCTCTAAAAATTTCCATTTTTGATTAATCCAATTTTAGAAATTTTCCCCTCGAAGTGTAAGCCCTCACATTTTTACTTTGCCCCTTCTCAGGCCTCAGTCAACTTTAGATGGATTCAATAATTTTTTGCACATTTTTGAACAGCTCATCGAATGTGGTTTTCAAAAATTTTATTAAAATTAATTTTCAATTTGTTAAGGATTAACTTATTATCGCATTTACTTAATATCTGCCTGAATTTAATATTACAGCAACAAAAATCGAAGAGTTAAGAAATATTACATAAATTAACGTCATCATTTTTTTTCGTCATGTAATAAAATCATAACGGATATTAAATGCAATAATAAGTCAACTATTCAGATCACAAACATTTAAAAAGCCAACTGAAGGAGAGATATTTCATAAATATAAATTTCATAAAATTGATACACAACAGAATAAAACCTCATATATAAAAAGGATATTTTTGTCTAAAAACTACGATCTTATAAACTGGAGAGGAAGAACTAAATATTCCTTTTAATCGCAATAGCTGATAATTTGGGTTAAATTAGTCTTGGAAAATGTTATTCTTCACGGTAAAAAAGGTGTATAGATGAGTTTCGAGTACCAAGGATTCAGGAAGAGTCAGTCAGAATGTAACCAAAGTTGTGCATTGCTTGTTGGGGCCAAGTACGTAGCCGTTATAGGGGGATTCAGAGAGGTAACCTCGAATGTCAACATCGTCAACAAGTCACTAGCAATCTTTAGACAGCTTGAGAGGTGGACGCGAACTAGATCCTAAGCCCTAGCAATTTTCACTAATTTTATAGGTCGCCTATAGCAAAGTATACATCCTAGGATCATGTATCTTAATAGTGTAATGAAGGTTGGCGAGAGTCTTGCCTGGGGATTCTTAGGCTTGCGAATATTGAGCACATATATAAAGAAGGTACTCGGCAGTCTACTTTAAAGAGGCTCTATAAGGATTTGACCCAACAGCGAAAAAACTGACTTCTTCAACGGACATATTAAGTAATGGAAAGCTTTTCTATAAATTGGCCTCACATAATGATCGGTCAAGGTGGTTTATATTTACTGCTCCAGCAAGCGAAGAGTGGGAGAGCAAAGAGGTAAGGCTACGGGAGAAAGCCCTCATGACATCATCGAAAGCAGGAGTACTTATTTGCATATGGAAGAAATCAGAAAAAGTAAGGTAATTATTCAGACAGGCATGCGGATGGTAGAACGTTTTGCTCACGAGGTTAGGATCAGCTTCTGTTCAGGAATGCGGATAATTGGCATAAACAAAGAATGGATTCCAGGGCATAATGAGCGATGTTAAAATCGATGAAAAACGGAACAACTCATGTCGCAGGGATTCTGACCTTTAGTTCACTATGTTCAAAAATAGTTTAAGCTGTCCTGTACATTTTCCCTGGCCCACTATAAAATACTGATCAATTATTGATCTCAACTAAGCAAATAAGGAAAATAAAATAACTGACTAAATCCATAACAGGGAATATAAAATCAGTCTTAAAAAGTGGGGTTTTCTATGTAAACCAATTATGATGATGCCACTTCCCGTAAGGCCGGAGAAATTTCAAACGTATTGAATACGATGTTTCAGATACTAGCCCAAACATTTAAGTGGATATTTGTAAAAATCATGAAAAAATTAAAACATAAATTACTCGTGGGTCACCCAGTATAATAAAGAGACTTCGTATGTAACCATTATACATACTAAACCCAATTCAAGATACAGCTAATCCAGCAGAAAAACCGATCCGCGTTACATGGGAAAAGGAGTGGGAAAAGGCCGAGAAAACGGTCAAAAACCTCGAAAGAATAACGGGGTCCGATACCATGGAAAAGGCACGCAATCACCGGATTTCTTTTTCTATTCTATAGCTCGATCTTTTTTCATTGTTTTTTCATAACAATATAATGTTAATTCAAAGCCAGGTCGAGAAGATACATGTAAACCTACTTTCTAAATTGCTACTTAAAGCAGGTAGTGCCGAGCGAAAAACCAGCCAAATGCAACTTGAAAATTACATTGTATACACATAGTTCTAGACAAGCTTTTGCCCACGATACCGCTCGCGCGCGGTTTCGTTTTTAAACTGTTAGAAATTAATTGATGAAAATCACCCATATCGTAAATAATGTTGATCTAACGTCAAATACCATTTATGTTATCATGCCATTAAAGAAAGGGGACAAAATGTGAACAATTATTTTGCTCCTGTCTAGAAGAAAGTCATGTAAAAACATCATAACAAGGCATTTTACGAATATGATGAACCATTAAGAAGCTATAAACCCTCTTTATATTCGAGATACCTAGTTTATGATAGATAAATATTTAAAGTTTACAAAGGCATAGAAGCAATACATTTTAGAAAGGAATATAGTTCCTTTGCCCCGTATTGTACTATCACAATGTAAACAAAAGAACCCTTCATTGTGTAGTAGTTCAGAAATGACCTTATCTCTAAATTTTCGAAGAAAGTAATATTTCATCAAAACTTTTGATCCTCGGGAAAAGGTTTTAGCAATTATCCATATTATGTTTCCACCAGTTTCAAATATGGTTGCTATTTAAAAGTGGCCTCTTTCTGAAACACCTTGTGAAAATTAACATGATATAACTGATAGTCGCTAATGACTTTTTAAGAAAAGCAAACATATTTTTGAAAATTAATAATACAAAATTTACATGTATTTGTGTAACTGTGATAATAAAAATTAGCACCAATGTGCAAAAAATACTACATCTCTATAGTTTGTTCTGAATATAGAATACAGAAAATGTGATTATCCTGTATTATTCATCTTGATAAAGTCAGGAACAGTTTTCTTTAAATTAACAATTATTGTGGAATGAATGAAAGTAGAAACTTTTGCCTTATAAAGCCCTGTCGGTATTAAAACATTATTTAAGTTTAAATGCGTTAACCGGTCGTGGCAGGTTATATAAACATTTTATTGGTTTGTTTTCTAAATTATCTAAGGTCCTAAAGATGTAGATTGTGAATTACCCCAGCGATATAAGATACTAGCAACTGTGAATATACAGTAACATACATAAATATATATTTTTAAAATTGTTTCAGGATAAATTATGGGAAAGAAACAGATGCCAGGGAAAAAAAGGTTCAGGATGGGGCGAGAAGAGTATGAAGGCAGCAATAATGTCAGGATCGAAACGAGGAAGCTTCTAACTCAAAGAGCTGTTCCGGAGGCATATTTGTAAACAGGAGACGCGTCCGGCATAAGACGCGAGCCGAAGTAGAGTAGTATACAGCAGACGAGTGAGGCAAAACCGCTTGGTAAACGGCAGACGTGTCAATTGCAAAAATATTTGCGGAATCAAGAGCTATATATATAGATGGATTTTTGCCTGAAACGTCTGTTGTTTACTTAATTTTTAATAAGATATTTTGTGTTATTTTGAATTTCTTGCGATAATTTAAAATACTTATTGGTGTACTTACCAAAATCTGGCGGAGTTGGTTATACTGGTAAAACTAGGAGTTTTCTTGTTTTCTAAACATAAACTTCCTATTCTTTGTAAATATTGGACAAAAAATGCAAGTTCTTAATGCTACATATAAATATGTATTTGTTAAAGTAGGTAGTATACAAGTAAGTAGAACAGGGTTTTGAGTTTGAAACAAAAGATACCTATTTTTTAGGACAAAATACTTTGGAAAATAGACAACCACCCATAGGACAATATTATAACAGTCCATAATAAAAAAAAAACATTATGATTAAGGATTAAAAGTTTCTAGGTAGAAGACATTTTTGAGCAATTCATATACAGGTTTGCTCAAAAGTTCGGAAAATAAAACACTAAAAAACAACAATGTCTCGACCATCTTTTGGGCAACACTATAAAATTAATATTAACCCTTTCCATGCTATTGCAAGAATAGATTGTTTTCCTAAATTTGTTAGCGCCCACGGCAACATTTTTATTAACACATTGTTGTAATGAATGGGGCACTTTTTGTTTTTTTTTTTAATTCGTCTGCTTTTGGCTTTCTGTTGCTACATGAAACCACCGAACATATAACGAAATTTTTCGGCGTCTCACCGATGTTGGCTATACAGGAATGTTTTGCCCCTTCTGCGACATTTATTTACAGAGCCACTTCCTCGTGCAATGCCCTTATACTTAGATGCCGTATGAAACCCAGACACAAGGGATGTTTGGAAACAGGCATATTTTTTTAAGTTCCCCAAGTATGCTTCCACAGCTGGAATGAAATTATCGGGGTCTTCTTCAAACTTCTTTAAAACAAGTTGGCAATGCTCCGCCCACTTTTCTTTCACAAGTTCGGTCGAAGAAATATTGCTAGTCTCAACATATTCCTGTACTCGTTCCTCGGATTCCATTACCTCCGGCGGCCCTGGAATGTTTTCCTTCTCGCAGCTTCCAAGTTTACTGTTTTCATCGTCGGCTTTTTGAAGAGGAAGAAAACCTTCTTTATTTGGTCGTTTCCCTGTTGCGACTTCATAAAGATGAAGTTTGGCTTCAAAGGAGAGAATGTTCATTGAGATTAAAAAAATGTATTTCTGCAAAACAGCACCCTGATGTTTACAATGTTTACCATTAAAACCCACTGCACATGTACCTACACATACAAGCTTGAAGGCCCACATTATATTTTCAATTTTCATTACTTTCTCTCGTTACTGAAAATTCCAACGAATCCGTGCTGGTTGGGCCAACAACAATCTGTCAATCTGGGTAAATACCTAGTAGCAACCGCTTTTGAGACTCTATTGAAAAGTAAATCCAATATACCCTGCCTGTAGTAATTTTCAAAACTTGTAATTATATAGTCGCTTAGTTGAATTAGATTAAATGCCTTGGCTCTCTCCAAAGGAATATCTTTGAGTAATCTAAACATGACTTCCGTATAATTGTTAATGTCGCTTCCTCTTAACTTCAAATGCGTTCTGTACAGCATACACCAAGTTTGTTCACGAGTGAGCAGATTGCCTAAATATTTCTTTAAATTTTCATGGGCACAGTTTTCAGCGAAATTTCGTTTGGCTTCGTTTGGCTCATTCTCGGTGTTGGAATGTAAAATTTCCTTAAATAGGGAGTAATATTTTTGTGACAAATCTCGTGGTGTTCCGTTTTTCGTCGTTAAAATCCATCTCCAGACCGCCTTCTTTACATGAAAAAGCAATTTTGCTTCTGGCCAATGTTTTCTTAGCACTCCTAAATCGCAATTTGTCAAGATAACTGTCCTAAATCGCAATTTGTCAAGATAACTGTCGGTCGAATTTTTGGTGGCATTATTTCTAGCAATCCTTCAACTGCAAGATCAAATAGATCATTTTTTGGCAATTAGCTAAAATGCATCCAACGGGTAATCCTCCTGCCGCACAAAAAATATATTTTATGGTCATAAACATCACAATTACCGGATGCATCGACAAAGATGATTTAACTTGCTTGTGGTATCTTTAACTCACGTTGCATAAGTGGTGTACAAAGAGCTGCAGCATAATTATCCTGTAAAGTTATTATTTTATAGCATAGGTTTTGGCTTTATGAGAAGCCAATGTTTCCTCCAACTTGAGCAACATATTAGACCCAGTGCGCTCACCAAAATCCGCTTTAAATTTATTTTTCCACAAATTAGATACCTACATCCGTTTTTGTTGGTATGCAGTGCGTAAAGTTTTCATACTCGTCACCGATTTCTTCCATTTCATCCATACAGTAAGTATGGATGGCTGCAGAATGACCTCTATTTGTTGACCTCAAAGGCCTCTCACGAAGTGGTTCAATATCGTTTAATCGGTGATTATGTGTTACACGAAATTCTATTAAAACAAGGCTATTTTACTGAAGTTACGGATTTTATAAGAAACTTGGGCCTTTGAAAGAATTTCTTTATTGTAATACAGTTCCAGATTAGATACCATAAAGAAAGTAGACAGCTGGTACCCGAATCTAGCCGAAGAGCTATACACTGCTCAACAAATTTTCTTACTTCTGTTTTATTAGCTTGTTATCAGCGCTTGATATAGAAAGAAATATAGCAGATCGATCAATTGGCATCAGAGTTTGAATTTAGTTATGTCTATACTAATCCAAAACGAAAACGAGCCCACATTATGTAACTATACCTACTAGAGGGCAACTCCATGCGTATTGGCATATATTTTCTTTCAAATGCATTTTATTAAACATAAATTAATTATTATTGTGAATTAATAACAGTCGTATAATATTATGGTACTTTACTATTTAATTCTTACTTTTGTTTTAATTTTAAACAATTTCCTTTAGACTCGGTTGCAAGTGGAGTGTAAAAACCTTTTTTAAATCCATTATTTTATCTTCTTTATTCATTATTTCACACAATGAATTTTAAATTTCGAAGAAGAACCCCAGGAACTATTCATTTGTTGGGTTAAGAGGCTATGTAAACAGCAGACGTATCAGGCAGTCTTGGGCGGACTCGTCTTCTAAATATGAAATGTTATTCGGGCATTGGCGGAATTAATCGAATGGATAACGCGTCTCCTGTTTACAAATATGCGTTCCGGAGAGGTGGCAATATTACTTTTGATCAACCTTTAAGTTATTTGTCTTCTAGTGTTTTCATGGAGAATGCCAGGAGAGATTAACAGGGGAGGACTCTCAGTACCGGTCAGTAATTTACATACATGTAAAGTCGAAATTATACCCATTTGTAATGATGTCATTTTTGTTTATCTTTGTTTAGTATTCCAATCGGCGGCGCGCCGGCGGCGGCGGTGACAACAAACTTTTGTCCGATGATTATTTATTTTTTATATATTTTGTCAATCGCCCAGGGCGGAAAAGATATCGGTCCCTATCAAATTTTTACTCAAAAGTCGTTAAAATCGTTAAAAAACAAGGATTTGGCGTTCTCTTGACTGGCAAGTCGCTAGGGCCTTGACCCCGCTGCCCGCCGCCCCGACCCCACCTATGTTACGTGAGCTCTAAGATGTTAAATAACAAAAAATACACAAAGTAGGGATATTTTAGTAATAAGTTTATTTAACACCAGTGACCAGATATACAGAAAAAACGAGCCTTAAAACAACAGAACAACCAAATTATTAATATTAAATAATTTCTAAAAAGCCTTTTTTCTAGATTTACTCATTGGAAATTGTTCAATGACCTTAACATCATTTTGTTTGCTTCTTCGTACACAATTGACAGCAAAGCCAAGTTGGACAACCTATCTTGCCCCATTGTGGAGCGTAAATAATCCTTTATGAGCTTTAACTTCGAAAATGAGCGCCCGCAGGTGGCATTTGAAACATATATTATAATAAATAATTTCAAACTTAAAAATAGTGTTGGTAGTGACTCGCAAAAATCGTATTTAACAATAAATTTTGAATAGTATAAACATGGCCACTGGTTGTAAACTTCTTGGCTAATTCCTATCAGGCTGGATGATACTGAAAAGAGGGGGTCGTCATTTTCTTGATCTTGTCTTGATTTCAAGACAAGATCAAGACAAGAAATGATCCTTGCTTTTCAAGACAAGACAAGAAATTGCTTATCAAGTTCAAGATTTCTTGGCAAGAAATCAAGAAAATCTTGAAATTTCTTGAAAATATAAAATTAAATTAAAAAAAAGCACATTTGTTGCTAGTTTATTAGGGAAAAAACAAAGCACTGCAACATTTTTAATGGAAGGATAATAGTTATTTATGCAACAAGTGTGTAAAGTGACCTTTTTTATGAATGGGAATATTGTCGCATTAGCCGTAGGCGAATGCGAGAATCCCATAAATAAAAAAGGGTACTTTACACATGAGCAGCATATAAAAAAATTTTCTACTACCAAAAATATACGAAAAAACAAAAATATTATTAAATTACTTTCCACACTAGTGCGTAAAATAAATTACTTTACGCACTAGTGCGTAAAATATATATTGTTTTACGCACTGCCCTAAATGTCAAAAAATATGCCAGATTTACTTTACGCACTAGTGCGTAAAAGAACTTATTTTACGCACTGCACATTAAAAAGGCCTATTTTACGAACCTTAGTGCGTAAAGTGAGTATTTTACGCACGGCAGTCGAAAAAAAAATATTATGCAAAAAAAGGTTATGTTACCAAGCGGCACTTTGTCGCATGTCCAAATTTATCATATACAACATTATATTGGAACCTTTTTAAATGCTTAATAACTTTTTCAAAGTTTTTTTTATCATTTTTGGATATGTTATGTCCTGAGGTATTGGGACCAAAAAATACTTTGCAAAGTTAGTCTACTTCAGTGGCGTACAGAAAAGGGGGTATTTTTCAAAACCAAACCAGGTCGTTGCAAAAATCGGCCAAATGAAATAAATATGTAAAAACAGGCAAAAATGATTTGAAAGGGTTCGAAATATTGACTATTAAAAAATTAGGTCAATACAAACAAAATAAAAATTGAAACTTTAATTTTGGTAAAACTATGTCTTGTGGGCTAAATTATAATTGTTTAATGCTTATTTTCAAAGGATTTCTTTTATCATTGTTGGATATGTTCTGGCCTAAGATATTAAAATCAAAAAGAACTTTGCAAAGCGGATCTACTTCAGTGGCGTACAGACATTTTGGATTTACGTAAAATATTTTAAATAAATAAAAATAAGAATTTTCCAACGCAGCGAACTGTAAAACAATACTACCCTGACCACTTGACCCTCGATTCTACGCATAAAGCATAAAAATCACATCAACCAATCCCATCCCGACTTTTAAATGGATGAAAATATTTCAAGACAAGACAAGAAATTGCTTGTCAAGATAAGATTTCTTGTCTTGCTAACTGAAAGTGTGGAATATTGTTTCCATTGCTTCAAATCTCTTATCAATTTCGGCATAAAACCGATCCCAGCATTCCAACATACTACGTTTAAGTTCTTATTCGATTGGTAAATCCGCATCTTGCACTTCTTCCCCTGGCATATTTTTTTCTTATTCTTTTTGATACAGAAATATGCATATTTGCGCACGTTTATTTGGCATATATATAGGTAATTGACTTTTGTACTTGTTCATTTCTATCTTCCTGTAAAAAAGCTTTAAGGGCTTTAATCTCTATAACGCATTATTTGTCGAATGTCATACCATCAGTTTGCAAGTACGTTTGTGTTTGATTGACTTCTTCTAAAATTCTAGGTATTTCAAAATGATAACTCACAAAAAAAAAGAAAAGTCGCAAATTGCTGGCACTAAGATATGGGCAAATTGTCTTGTATCTAAATTTCCTTTTAGATCTGTTAATAACTGAATGGCGCCTACCACCGCGGCGCCGGATAGTTACTCTTTACAGCATCATGAGGGGCACTCCAACGAGTCTTGGTAAGTCCTTTAATGGAAACTCCGACTTTCTCCATCATTACATCCCACCTATGGGTTGAAGCCCAAAACAAATTATAAACACTTCAGAGTTCCAAAAAAAGTCACACAAGACTCTACTGTAGAAAGTAGGGATCGGCAAGACAAGAAATCTTGTCTTGACAAGCAATTTCTTGTCTTGTCTTGAAATATTTTCAATAAATAAAAAAAATCTTGTCTTGACAATTTCTTGAGAGTTGGTGTCTTGTCTTGAGTCAAGAAATCTTGAAAATTCTTGACATCTTGACAAAAGGGGAACCCTCATTTAAAAGTCGTTTCTTGATACATTGGCAAAAAGGGAAACCCCGTTTAAAAGGCGGGATGAGATTGGTTGATGTAATGTTTATGATTTATGCCTGGAATCGAGGGTCACGCGGTCAGGATAGTGTTGTTTTACAGTTCGTTGCTTCATATGAAATGTGTTGACAAATGAATTTTTTTTATTTAAAAAAAATTACGTAAATTCAAAATTTTTGTACGCCATTGAAGTAGATCCGCTTAGCAAAGTTCTTTTTGATTTTAATATCTTAGGTCATAACATATACAAAAAAGATAAAAAAATCCTTTGCAAATAAAGTCATTAAGCATTAAGGCCCAGAAGACATAGTTTTACCAAAATTAAAGATCAATTTTAATTTTGTACGTATCGACCTGATTTTTTAATAGTCAATATTCCGACCCCTTTAAAATGTTTTTTTGCCAATGTTTACATATTTATTTCATTTGGCCGATTTGGCCGCCCGCCACTGAAATAGACTCGCTTTGCAAAGTACTTTTTGGTCCCAATACCTTAGGCCATAACATATCCAAAAATTATAAAAAGACTGAAAATAAAAAAGTAATTTTTTACATAATAATTCCTTATCCTTCCATTAAAAATTGATCAGTGCTTTGTTTTTTTTCCAATAAACTAGCAAACAAATGAGTTTTTTTTTATATTTTCAAGATATTTCAAGATTTCTTGTCAAGAAATCTTGATCCTGAGAAGTAATTTCTTGTCTTGTCTTGAAAAACAAGACAAGATCAAGAAGTTGTCAAGAAAATGACGACCCATAGTAGAAAGAATGTAGGTACTCCGCAGATATTCAAAGAATGATTTGAACATGGCACAAATAAAGCTCTTGAATGTAATTGTTTAATCCACTTTTGAACCCCTGAGTGAATTCCAGCCATATAGTAGAGGCTTTATCATACATTTGTCTGGAGCTAGTTCGAGGAACTGATATCTCAACATTATATTTGTGCACAAATTTAGGCATCTGTTCTGCCTGGCTAAACATTTGCTTAAATTTGTTCTTTCTTTCTTTCATTTGCTCTTCCTCTTCTTAAATTAGGGAGTGTGAACCCTCGAACACCCCCCCCCCCCCCCCCCCCTTTGGGCACGCCACTGATTAAAAGTATAGGCTTCAAGTGGAAAAAATGAAATAATAGAAAATATTTGATGGACTTACCAGATATTGTTCATAAAAAATCTATTTTTTTAAGGGAGTAGGTACATATATCAAAAATAGAAATTTAGGTCCCGAAGGTTTTACTCCAGTTTTCATTAACGAGATGTGGATCTTTAGCAAGGGGTCATTTCGTAGTAGCTGGTAAGATGACACCAAGCACACGGATTCAAGAAAAAACAGTGAAGGTAAAAATATGTTATCTTTTTAAAAATTCAAAAAGTAGGTCTAGTCGGACAGTATGGAAGCTATGGCCCTTCAAAGTACCCTCGCGGATCTCTCAAAATATCGCAGCGAAGCAATATAAGCAACAATAGCCGAGGAATGAAAAATATTAATTTGACGTATTTAAGGATTATTACAGATTATGAAGCTCATAACATTGTTCCGCCATGAATTTCAGGGAGACCTTATAAAGCGCCGTACCTCCCAAACAATCCAAATGATTTTGAATTTTTTTTTGTTTAAAAAATTCATGAGTAGGGCAATAGGAGGGAATTTGACTCTATGTACTATGTGCATGGAACATTAGTTATTAATTATATTAAATTTATGTTCTGGTAGAATGATTTCGAATATGTTTGATGTTTAAGAGAAACTCGCGGTTATCTTTTATTTTTTAAGGTCATCGTTATACCACAGCATCTGTGGTTATACTGTGGTCCATGCCGGAACAAAAAATAAAAGAATTTGTAACTAATAATGACACATAGTACTTTCCCGCGTCGCCGACTCTATAAGTCGACTGAATCTGCTGATCTACCCGACTTACAGCTAGACCTAGCACGGTAGTTAATCAGTTTGCCCACGTCTTTGCGGTGCAGTTAATTATCTGGAAGCTGAAAGTGCTCTGGTGGTTCAGTAGTTAGATGCTGGACCTGTGACACGGCGGCCCGGGGTTTTTTGAAATTTTTCTAAGGATATGTTTGTAAAAAGTATTTTTGGTTAGTTCCTATTCTTTGAGCCCCTGTAGCGAGCGGAAGGTCAAGCGTGAAGTGAAATAATACATTGGACTAATCAGTTATCGTGCTAGATCTAGCTCTAAGTATTTACCCATGCTCGCTTGAGCAAAGTTCCGAGGTCGTCAAATAGGTATTTCCAGTTTTTGTTCATATAAACAAGATTTATCTTTTTGAAATCCTGTTTATTCCAAATTCGTTTGCGTAGTTTGGTATAACTAAACTAACAGTATGTATGTTTAATGTATACTAGGTATTTAACTATTTCATTTTTTTACAGTTCCTATCCAACCAATTATTTGACCTTATGTTATTTATTTTAGGTATTCTAGTTAATTGTTTTTGTGTTATTTCAGTCTAAGTTCATCGGCTCCTTTAAATGTATTCACAGGCCAACAGACACTTTGGTACCCCGATGTTTTAACTGCCCAAATCCAAAATAGCCGTCAGATTTGGTCGATCAATTTTTAGATAGGTACTTAATTTTCTTCAGGATTAGTGATGCCTCAGATTCCTCTTTCCTTGGTAAAATGATCAATGGGCATTGAGCCAAATTTGCTACCGTTGTGTCAAATGACTACTACGCTTTAAAATGTTAATAAAAGGGGACCATGCGTTTGGTGTGCTTTCTGGCAAACTCACTTTTTTCTAAGAGTTCTTTTATATCGTTACAGAACACCAGATTAATTTCTTCAAGGAAAAATAACAGCAGATCCTGGTCTCAACGACAATATATAATATTAGTACTTGGCAAAGTAAATTATTTTCATTTAATCTGGAGGCAAGCAATTCGGAAGTTTCCTTCGGAGGTTCAAGTCTTTAATGCAATCATAGTTCTTGTCGAATAAAACGTTAAGGACTTATAAATTATTTATCTTTCAGGAGTTTTGGCAGAGTGGTGAATGTTGAAATGGGTATTTCTTCAAAAGGTAATACAGGTCTCTTTGCCGAATCTAGATCAGGATATGTTCACTGGTACTGGTGTCTATTTCTCCGATTGTATATTTACCAGACAAAAATAGATGCCATCGTGATGGTTTCTTGGTTCTCTCCAAACCTTTGCTATTCCAAAACTTAAGGACTTCGTTGTTTGCCCTGTCCACTGTTTCAAAAATTCAACGCATGTTTTACATACGAAATGTGGAGCCCAATATATATCCCGGCCTCCCAAGTGAATGCTATAACAAACTAGATAATACCTTTTCACAAAGTCAGATAAGTTTTCTCCACTTTCTTTCAAAGCGTATTTCTTCACATACCTAGGTACTTAATAAAAAACGCCTGGATGAATTACGTTTGCTTATACGAATGCAATGGCTTTAAATGGTTGTTTTATTTATATTAACCATAGAACACCGAAAAGGTACACAAAATTATCGCTCAACTTCGCCTACGAAAGCTCAATAGTAAACTGAAGTAACTGAACCAGCCCGTGCGTGCGGCCGTTTAATATATACGTTACAACTTACGTTGAACGTTCACTGTAGAACAGGCTTTAACGTTATTATCGCTGCAGGTAGCTGTAAATAGTAGCGTCCGAAGGATATTGAACTTACATAGTTATTGCAAAACTTAAGCACTTCACTTTCTCAACTGTCCGCTGGCGCTGTGTAGGCTAGGTTAAAAAGTGATCGAGGTTCGGAATCAACGATAAACTGTAGCTTCCGTCCAGATTAGCGCCGCGAAATCCGTCCTTAAATTAGGGCCACGGTTCCCCCCCATATGGTCAATGGTAATCCCCCATGAGGCGCACCTTCCATAAAAATTTAAACCCCGTAGCTCTTCCCGTTCTCCCGAAATTACTTATTTTACTTTTTTCTTCTCCTCCTCTCCTGGCCGAACGGGAGGTACGTTCAGGATCCTCATTTTACCACGGCTGCATGTCCTGAAAATTTCGACCCTTTTGCAATACTGGACCACGCTTAATTAAAGGGGCGTATCATTTTGATAACCGTTTCAACTTTGATAAGCGTTTCACTTTGATAAGCATTTCATTTTTTCTGACATAACCCTCGCTAAAGAAGTTTCACTTCAAAAATTGTAAGTGTATTTCTAAATAATGTTACGTTTTTCCCGTGGGTTCTTAACAGAATTACAACTTTGCTATTTTCAACTAATACTCTCTTTATTCACTACCACTGTATACAATTTAACACTCTATACTACTCTTATAACTTTACCACTAATATCTATTCAACACTCAATGATTAACTGAACTGAACTGACTAACATTC
>MU184626.1:29659-48255 GCA_016904865.1 Pissodes strobi | reverse complement strand
TGAAAATAGTAAACAAACGCTCAATGCCCCTATACTACACGTGAAGAAGTGAAGCTTTCATCATTGATTCAATGAATGGGTGTGTACACATAGTCTTGTGAGCGAAGGTACTTTCAATACTTGTTATAGGGTAAAACAAATACACTTCTCACCATAAGAGATATGAAGCAGGTTAACTGGGGTGCAAAGTTGCGCAATTTAGGGGTCATTGATATGCCGTTGAGAAATTTAGAAAATTCAGACTGCTTCCGGAGATAAGCAGCTATTTTATTTTAATTTTTGCCTGATAAATTTAACATTATTATTGCCACTATTTCTCCTTTATAAGATGGCAGTATCAAATTTCAAATCTAACGTTTCGTGTCCGGGCATCCATCATCAACTTCATTTTTTTTAAATACGGACCTGGATATTTTAATTTTTTAGATGCCTTTGGTATGCCAAAACCAACGATGTTCACACTTATCAATAAATCAACAAATCTAAAATTTTTCAGTAAGAGATAATGTGTTACGACAGAGATGGAGCGATCTTTTATGACCAGCATCGTTGGTTTTGGGAGACCAAAGGCTTCTAAAAAATTAAATAAAAATCCAGGTCCGTATTTAAAAAAATAAAGTTTATGATGGGAACCCGGACACGAAACGTCAGATATAAAATTTGATACTGGCATCTTACAAAGGAGAAAAAGTGGCAATAATAATGTTAATTTTATGTTATTTTTATCTCGTCAAATAGTCAGGAAAATATAAAAATAAAATAGCTGATTTTCGGTTTATTACGTATATCTCCGGAAGTAGTAGGAATTTTCTAAATTTCTCAACGGCATATCAATGGCGCATAAATTGCGCAACTTTGCCCCCATTTAGCAGACTCGTATCTCTTATGGTTTCCGAGATCCTAACGGTGAGAAGGGAATTTGTTTCACCCTGTATACTATTATAAGATTGTTTGTCTTTTTAATTATAACAATCAAGTTTCCTATGGTCGGGAATCTTGCAACATTATTTGTGTCTTATCAGGTAGGCTTGTACTGTCAAGTCCTATTATGGCCTAGGTCATAATGAAGATAAGTGATATTTTGACAGATAAAGAAAAACATCAAAGTTAAAAATCGGTCAATAATTATAATAGTCGGTAAACTAATAGTGGATAATACTGTTTTTATAGTTTTTTTTTAAACTTACTTGTTCCCGTTTTAAATTAACCGATAAACGATGTACGGTGGATCGAGCCAATGTATATCTGTGGACACACGGCAATTATGCAAAATTCCTAACTTGATATAATTTAACAAATCTCTCTCCTAAGAATTTCAAATAATTTATTTAAAGTAGGCATAAATTTTTTGATACCGTACTAAACACAGAGGTCGTTTTTAGCGAGAAAATTATTTTTTAAATTATCTTTATTACTATTACAAATTAAACAGCATAATTTCACACTTATCCAAAAACTTATATTCTTTATTAGTTTTATTCTATGATGTATGAGCAATTACCCAGTAACTTAAATATCAACACGGAGATTGGTAATAATAATTTTTAAAATCTTATTGTTCCACAAAACTAAAATTTCTTGGTTTTTAAAAAAATGCTTAAATATGCATAAAGGTCTTTTATATCTATCATGAGATCAAACGGTCCTTAAAAACAAATATAAAAAGATTTGCGGTCACGAGGCGTCACTTTGGAAAATATAGGTCCTATTGTGCCTTGGAACATAGAGTAAAAGTAGCATTTATTATTTAACAAATAACTTAAATTGAAACAAACACTTTTCTGAAACACCGTGTATGTTGCTAAAACCACAACCTGAAACGCTTAGCAGGCCATTATTTAAAAATAACAACATTTTTGCTATACAGAGCGTTTCCAAATCGATTTGTTCTATGCATATATTATCTAAATTATAAAAAATTTAAACCATATTCAATCTATACAAAAATTTACAATGCGGTTCACTAAGATCTGCAACTTGACATTTTTTCACTTTACATATTTCTTTTCGGATAAGAGGTCATGAGTGTTTATTTTATCATAACTTTAAACTCGAAACTTCTTAATATTCTTCTGAATATTTTCAAATTAAGATACTGTCCTTTTGAATGATTTTAATATATTTTTTTGCTTACCCTGTAAGTTGTCACAATTCTAAGTACACCTAATACGGTTACCCGAGTGTTATGCACGAATCATTAAGGTTATTTTCATTTGGAGTAGGTTACTAATAGAAATTTCCCATATCTACCATATTATACCTACCCACTTACCGCACTGCCTTAAAACGCGTCGCGTCGTATAAAGTAACTAACTAGGCTTTACATTTACTTTCGTGAACAAGTTCATTTTAAACGCCCAAAGCTATTTTTTCACATTTTGGTACTATGTCGATAATTGCCTATGTATCGATGCACTGTGCAACGTCCTAACCAAGTCATACATTGGCAAAAAAAAAATTATTCGGTTTTGAGATATTGTGCTTCAAAGCTGGGATTTTGAACGTTTGATACTTTACTTTTTATATGCCTTTACGCGTACCTTTTGTCAGCAGAAATTCAAATAGTCAAAATTAGGGCATAACGTGAGTGATCCAGGCAGTTTAGGTACCGCAGCAGCAACTGATAATTATGTTTTATTAAATTTGCCATAAGTCGTTAAACCATTTGCGTAATTACCGTCGGAATAAAAATTGAGTTCTGGTACTGATTTTAATTGGACAATCTTCAAAAGTCTACAATTCACCCTGAATTATTTTCAAACTAAACCATTTTTCGGCCCTACCAGTTCATGTGTGTGATGCACTTAAGCAAAAGTTTATATTACAAATGGGTACAAAGTAATAGACAAAAATATATCACTAGTATGATTAAAGCTAGGATCTTTTATGGCTACTTTCTTGATATTTAACTGTCAACCTGAAAGCGCGTTGCTGTAGAAAATAAATGTACTTTTATCATGCACTTCAATTAAACGAACTGCAAACTCTTAAAAATACGCAGTTGTGAGAACCACTACTACTAAAATTTCTACTCGAGCTTAAAAATGACAACTGAAAAGTAACGGATCGCTCTCATGCCTTTAACACTTGTCAATTTTAAGTAATCAAAGTAAACTACAAATCTTGTTCAGTTGTTGGCGGCATTACGCTCACCTCAAACTAACCAATATATGTAAGTTACTAGTCTGCCAGAAACTAGGCAACAATTTCACGTATTTGGCCCAAAGTACATTTAATAGAATTTTGTACACTTTAGCTTAGCGCTAATGTTGGTTTACAAGAAGATAGGTAAGGGTCAAAATTGACTAATTTCGTGAATTACTTCAGGACCTTAATCGGTATAGAATGAAGACTAATCCAGACGAAATTACAATATATGAAGGTTATGTGTGTTTTAGAAACAATTTCTATATACAAACCCAAATTTCGTCCTGAAGTCCATGTTAGCAGAAAAGCAGTACCATCCACCGATAAAAACAGCCATGATGATATATAGGGTTATATTAGTATCTACGTCAAAACATTTTTACACCGGCTGTTTCTCTAATTGTAGCAATATACACAATACTAACGCGAACGTTTATACATTTTTATTGATGTTTCCGGCTCGCTCAACTTAACTTACAATTTACTTACTAAGATTCTCAAATGGCACAAAACGGAAATCAAAGTAATGGTAATTCTGGTTTGATGGCAAAGAACGAGACTAGAATCATGCATATTTTATGAACTAAAACAAATTTTAGGAAAATTAAAAATATAAATCTTTGGTAATAATGGCACGAAAATTAAACTTTTTTTTGGTAAAAATAAAAACGTTTTAAACTACCCTAAGGGATTAAAATGGCTTGAATAAACCAATAACCATTGTTAACTTAAAATAATTGTTGGTTACTTTGGTAACATCACGTTCCTTGACTGCTTGGTAAGTTTGTTCAGAGTATGATTTCAATGAAATCTTTGGTAATAATGGCACGAAAATTTAAACTTTTTTTGATAAAAATAAAAACGTTTTAAACTACCCTAAGGGATTAAAATGGCTTGAATAAAGCAATAACCACTGCTAACTTAAATTAATTTTTGGTTACTTTGGTAACATCGCGTTCCTCGACTGCTTGTTAAGGTTGCTCAGACTATGATTTCAATGAAGACCATTGTAATTCTATGAACACTATACTCTTACATACTTAACAAACAGGCAATTTTACTAGTTTACTGCCAGAAGGGTAACCTACTCGACGACCACTGCCATGTTTGATTCGACGTATCCTTACTGTTTACAAGCGCAAGACTGCTTGCAGCCAAGAATGTGTCACGTGCAAGTGAAGCTAATGGGGCAACGTTTCAACAGGTTAAACTGAAGATCACGTTTGTACGTAGTTTTCATATAGAACAGCAATGATCCGGGTTAAAATAGTTACGGTTGTATGACAAATTCAGAGCCCACAGAAAAAAATTTAGGTTTTTTTTTACCGAGACTTTTGATCTGATACGGTCAGCTTTCTCAATTTTTTTTAATATTTTTGGCTGTCTTAATAGGAAATTACGGAAGAAGGCTTGGGCGTCCTGTAAACCGTAATACTCTTGCTAAACTTAGGCAAGATACTGGGTAGCGAATTTGGAAAACTGGCACTATTACCGCTACTCTCGCCGCATTTGTGTTTATTTTCAAAATGCCTTTTAAGATTGCTTTGTTGATGGAACTTTCTATCGCAAAAAGAACATTGAAACATGGCTGGTTTACCGCATTCATACTGCACATGTCTACGCATGTTTCCTCGGTGTTTGTAGACCTTCCCACAATTTTGACAGGGGTACCCAATCTCTTGCTCTATTTTTCGTAGGTACCAAGATCCATCCTCGCCTGGAAAAAGGATTCTGCTGTACTGGGTACCAGTTTAGTAAAGGTTCTCTCACACATTTTTGGTTTCTTTTGGTCTTTTATTTTGTTGCTTCGCGCCAATGTGCTTAATGCTTTCTTTTAGCACAGTTCTGATATTTCAAAGAAAAAAGCTTTAGCTGAACGAAAGCAGTAGCACAAAGGTAAGAAAACTAACCACACAAAATTTAACAAACGGGCTGTCAGAACAAAAAAACATAAGTTTTTCTCACAAAACAAATCTATTGACTGTCAAATTAGTTAACATTGATAAATCTTTGGTATCTTGTATGCTTGGTCTGGGCTCTTGACATGGGTAAAATTCAAAGGGTTCTGTAACAATTGAACAAAAGAAACTATTAGATTAGTGCGTAAGAGTCGATAGTCAGAAAAAAAAAACAGTAAACACTTTCCTTACAAAAGAGGTAAGTCAAGTGCTTCGCTTTTTTCAAAGATTAGAAGACATTGAGAACAGGCCTCCATAAAGTAGAAGGACCACTAATAAATAAATAAAACTTAAGGTCTCACCTTCTATGGCACAGTCAACTGGATCTGCAATCATCGTCATGCTGGTCTTCTGGCTTAGGAAGTCGCAGTTTCAGCAACGTCTTGGTTCTTGGAACATTAGGATATAGGAAGAAAAAAGGAAACATGAAGGTGGCCGGTCGGAACAAAGGGAGATTGATGTTGGCAAAAGTTGAATATTTGAAGCTCTTCACATCGTGGCTGTACTCCTAGGCTCTTCTTTCTTGCAGACGATCCAATCCCACCCAAGTTGGAAGTCACCCATTAGCCCAAAAAGAAAAAAATAATGATCTTGACTAGACCCCTTCCCCTCCCCAAATTACCACCTGAGCAAAGAATGTTTCTTTTTCTCGTGAACCCGTAAAATATCCCTTCTAGTAAATTTTTTAAAACATATCCCACAGCTAAACTGTCGATCAACTCCGCATTCATATCTCAAATGCCTTTCTAAGGTGTATGATACAGAATAGCACCTACCACACCTTGTACATATATACGGCAAACTTTCTGCAAAAATAACGCTCATTAGTCCAGAAACGCTCGAACTAGTCTAGAAAATAACTTTTACATATATTATGTTATGCCTGTAGCAGAAGTTACTAGAGGTCATAACCAAAATAAATTAAAAGTAAATCCCTACTAGCGACTCGTTTTCAATCTGGACTGTTATTCAGCAATTCAAACACAAAAAGAGTCCAACGTGCCTGCGCCCACTATTTCCAAACCACAATTTTGGTCGATTATACAAGAAAAATCATGCCATGAAGTAAGACATGCGTTTTCGAATATAATCGCTAATGGCTGTGTCACCCCTCCAAAAAAAACACTGGAAAGGCAATACGGAGGCAAGCTTTTCGTTGGCCCTCTACTCACGCATACTTGACACACAGGCATTTTGCAGGAAGCTGACCGTTCATATGCAAAAGATGTATATTTTTAAACATAATTATTTTTATTTAATTGGCTACTTAAAAAATAGTTACCTCACCATGTAAATGGCTACAATAAACAATACCTCACTGCACTGTAATAGTGCAGCTACATTTTATGTGTTGTGTTATAAGTCAGTGTAGTCACTACAATGATGTCCAATAAGTATTCTTGCAAGACACAATTGACAAAAATATTTAACAATAAAAATGTGCCTTTGGCATTTTTGAAATTGTGTATAATTAATATTATAAACAATTTCAAGCCTGCTTCAATAGTTTCAAAAATAAATTTCCAATTTAAGAATAGAAAATTTACTCTTAAACTAGCAAACATTTTCTTTACTAATGCAATCTAAATGATTACCAATAATACAATTGCACATTAATCCAACTGTTAAAATCGCTTAAAGCGTCACTGAACTCCCAATACCTACGGCAAATTTGCTGTTTCTGTGAAGAAGAGAACAATCAAAGAATGAGGAATTAGCATTGTAAAAAATAGTACAATACTAAAATATGTCCCATCCGCGATGAAAAAAAGCATTTACTTGATAATGCAAAAAGTAATGCACTACCAATATAAAACACTTTTCCAGTATAACTTGCCACTTGAACCCAGGTATGAGTAGTACCAACTTATCCTATACATAGTTTTATTAGATTAAAACTACGCATAAAATAAATTTGTTCAATTTTAACAAAATATTTAAGGAAAACAAATGGCAAAATACCATATAAATTCCTTAAATATTGCAAAACTATTCACAAGTTTATAGAAAGAAAAGCTGTAAAAACTTACAGATTCTCCGGTCACACAAGTGGCAAAACAAAAAATTCTGTCTTGCACACGGTTTCTCTGCAATACAAAAATGTGTACTGCATAAATGCCACATGAAAATTCATGGGACAAATTTCGGCGCAAACATCTGATTTACACCCCTCTTTAATTAAAGTATAATCAATGAGGACTGTCATTCAGAATGATTTGAACAAATCTTATGATCATTATCAGAAAACAATCTGACACTGATCATAAAAGACAAAATACACCACAGCAAGACTAAAATTAGCCATGCCGTCAAAAAATATACAGTAAAGGACTTAGGGGAAAAAATGTACACAGTAAAAAAGCATGCAACATGATAGATACTTTGTTAGACCAAAAGTAAAATGAGATAGAAGGCCAACAGAATACTTGAGACACCAAACAAACGATAAACTACATGTTTTCCCAATTTTAAAATACGTCTTTAACCAATATTGAAACAAACACAAAGTACGATTACTACGATTACAGCCGTTGAATATCGCTTGCTTAGCTTCTCCAAAAAAAAAAAATAAAAGAAAAATTACAAACCCAACATTGAGCGTTTGTAATCATAAGGCAAAACGTTTCAGGATCGAGGATGTTAAAAATAAACAATTGAAAAAGCTAAATAAAATCATAAGTGGGAAATAAAAATTGAAAAAAAAAAACATCCAAAAGACTCCGAGACTTGAGACAGTCTCCGATTGTTTTTGACAAGATACCAAAGGGTTGCCACTTCATGAAAAAAAAAAGCACCAAACAAGAATGTCGACAGCCTTAAAAAGTAGTAAGGCAATCACCATCTCGGGCCAAAAACTATAAATAATGTAGTTAGCAAACCTGTGATATCTTCTCCCTTTCTCCCTGTACTCTTACCTTACAAAATATAACTCTAAAAGAGCGCAAGTAGAATCAAAGATACCGTTCGTTAACTATTTTTTTTATATAAAAGTAATTAGCAAGCCATATTTGCTTAACCCTAAGGGAATAACAGGCATGTTGTTAACTGAATAACAACGTAGCAAAATTTGACACGATACGTCTACGACGCTTTCTTTGGCTAGTATATAATATATAATATTTGTAACGTGTAAACAGTCAATGTTAAGCAGAATAACATCGACCATATAATTTCCAACTTGAATATATAATTAAAATGATGTTAACAGCATAACATCGCAACCTGAAATTAAACGTTAACAGAATAACGTCGAACAAATGAAATAAAAGCACCCTACAAGAAATCAAACTAATAGTGTTGGTAAGTGGTATTTCTAAGGTGAAAATGTTATGTTCTCTAACAGATTTCAGCCATATCAAAAATAACATTTAAAAAGCCATTCATAAATATTAATTAACAGGTACAAAACGTTAATCTTCCGCCGCCAACGTCAGTTCTGTTCCGGACAAAGTAGGGAGAAGGGTTAACATATTTCAAAATAATAACTAGTCCTACAGCAAACTACACAGAAGCTACAGGTTAAAGATAAAGCAAACCAAAAAGACTATACACAAGCAATTAAGTTAAATCAAAAGGCACCCAAAACTAAATGTGGTAACTTAAAATAATCAGAGACTGGATATCTCGGGTTTCGCTTTGCCTTACGACGTACAATCGTTTAACTCCCGTACCTATCTCAGATTAGCCCATCTATATTGCACCGATGGTCAAAATTAAGGATTTGTCTCCAAACGACATTTGCATATGACAAAAGCAAGAGTTTTGTCATAGAATGCATTTGCACCAAAACCCTGAAAATGCCACCATGTGAAAAATTAAGATTAGGATTGATCAGCTCCCCTTCAGGCGAAAACAATGAAAATACATAAAATTAAGGCTTCTCTCAGAACGGCACCAGAGTCATAAAAAATAAAACAAAAATCTTACCTTGTGAGTCCCTGTGTGCACCTACCGCCTCCTGGGCGGCTAAAAATACCTCATCTTGTGATTGATTACCCATTTGCCAGTGTCCAAATCCTAGACAAAGGGGTGAGCAATATGATAATTTATTAGGACTGTTAAAAAAAATCTATTCTTTTAAAGATAATTAGAAACAATAAGTGAAATGTTACAAAAAACATTTAAATTTAAGATTTATAGGTTGCAATGAGGAAAAGAGTTACCTATATCAGTTTGAACACGGTGTACTACAGTTCCTTTTGAGATCTGTATAGTATTTTGACACTCACCTACAACTTTCATGAAATCAATATGAAAACATACAAGCATGGTTCAGTTGGAACATTTCGTACTTGAAAAAGTAAAAAATATTCATGCAAAGTGAGAAAATCCGACATACATCACTTTCTGTAATGGAACACCGAATTTATTTTTCGCATCAGCACGAAGTTAGAAAACAGGGAGTTTCCAACGTGCGAGTGCGCTAAATGTATTTTAAAACGTTAATTTTATACTATTTTTTCTATTTTGCAGGTTTTTTTGTAATGAAAAACATTAATTCATTCTAGTTCCGATCGGCAGTTGCGCGACCATCTTGTAATTTTTGACGTCTTATTAGTAGAAATCCCATCCAAAGCGGTGTCGCAATTTTTGCTAGTGGGCCTTGACATTGAACAGTTTTGTTAATAGCATAGCCACCAGTCAACCAAAAGTAGTGTCATAAAGAGGCACTTTTCGACACTCCTTTGCGTGTCAAAAGGGAATCATTTTGAACGCAAAATAGAATATATATTTTTTATTTTGTGTTCAAAATACCACTTAGACACTCCTTTGCGCGTCGAAAAGAATCTCTTTTTGACACTACTTTTGTTGGCTGGTCGCTAGGATATTAAAAAAATTGTTTAATGTCAACACCCACTAGCCAAAAATTGCCACATTGCCTTGAATGGGATTTCTACTAATAGACGTCAAAAATGACAAGATAGTCACGCAACTGTTGATCGGGACTAGAATAAACTAATGCTTCTCATTAAAAAACCGGCAAAGTAGAAAAAATAGTTGACAATACAATTTTAAAAGACATTAGCAATTACAACGCAAGCGGGTCGTTTCCTGATTTCATGCTAGTGCGAAAAATAGGACCTTTTAAAACTATACTATTATCGATGTTCCAAAGGCGATGATTCAAACAATATTTTGAGCATTTTAACAATATTTAGTATGATGCTGCTGACAATGTTGATAACATGATGAACTGTACTAAAGATGGAAGGTTTGACTTGCTATTCAAAAATTATTTTATATAAGCTGGATTCAAAAAAACTGAACATGACAAGTTTGCATTTGAGTATAAATAATGCATACTTCTCTCCAAATTGTTGCTTCTTAATTGTACTCGAATTTATAAACAACTTATTTTATACAATTACAACATATTATATTCAGATGTAAATTGCTTTTGAGCTTACGCCAAATAAAAATATTCTATTTTTAATAAAAGTTGAAAATGGCGAAAAAAAATGTTTATTTATCATTATCTATTCCAAATGTAAACTTTCACTCTAAACCAAAAGCCCAAAAGTATTACTTCTGGTTAGAACTGAAAGACATTTTGCATAGAGATTAAAAAAAAATTGCCATGCATAGAATAGAATGTATATTTAAGTTTCTCATAACTTATTTGAAAAAACGTCAGCTTCGTTTATTCAGAAGTTATAAAGTATTGCTTCTGATAAAACAAGTAGTTGACATTTCTTCAATTTGTGGATTCAAAACCTACAACAGGAATGACAGAGTGGTAACATTTGGATAGTATCGTCAATAACATTAAAATTGTTGATTTTGGAGAGTGCTACACAGGTTGTATAACTGCATGGTCACATCTTTAAATACTTTGATGGAATTTGCAACCTTCCACCTTGTGCACTCGCTCATTAACTACTAACAATGATACAAAATAGATGCAGAAAAAAACCTTTATTACTGGTCTTTTACATGTGATGGAATTCCGGAAGTTTTATTATTCAACATATCTAACTTATATGAACTGTGTAGGGAAGTGTCAAGATATAAATGAAAGTTATACATAATGTCAAATGAATTTAAAAGCAAGATTTGCTTTCGTAAACAGATTTGTTTGTGTAATAGTCTAACATCCATATTGCAATTTATTAGTCTCATAACAGATTGTTAATCACAATTTATGCAAAAAAAAAACAAATATTTGTAAAATGTGTGCCAATCTAAAGCAGAAACTAAAATTCAGCTCATGTATATCAGATAAAAATTTCGAAAAAAAAAATTAGAATTACAAAAACATATTTATTGTGTTGTCTTTACTTGTAAAACCATTTAAGTTGAACAGAACAATTTTATTTTCTAGGGAAGTTTTTTAAAAATGGTTTTGTGCTTTTTCATACAGATCTGTCTTTTTTCAAATTGTCTGTATATTTTTCATTTAAATATTATATGAAGTCCAATAAATGATACGTAGAATGAAATTTCGTCTGAAAAAAACTTCATATCCAAATTTAAAAACATACAGGATTTCCCATCTATTTTAGGAAATATCAAAAAATTTTAAATACAAAAGTAGCATAAATCTGCCAAAAAATATAAATGTCTTTTTTTTCAATAATTTTTTTCGCAAAAACTATAGCCTAGTATAAGATCAATGCATTAGGTGCAACTAGATCCTTTTTTGACAGCTTTGTGATGCTCATTTATTTGTTTTGATAATAAATCTTGAATCTTGATAACTTCTGAACTTTTTTGCTTCAAGTTTTAAAATATTTCTTAAAATTAATGCTGTAGCTATATGGCAATATATACAGGAAAAACCTTACATATTTTATATATAAATCAGGCAAATTGTTTAATTCACACAGAATTTTTTCAAAGCCTAGAAAATTACTACTTTTAATTTTCCTTTGAAAAAGGTGTAATGTTTTTAAAAATTGCAGGAAAAAATATCATTTATCGATATCTTTTAAAAGAAAACTGTTAAAAACAAAGTAATTGGGGAAACCAACAGAAAAGAAATAAGATTTCAAGCTTTACAAGGCTCAATGACCACTTTTTGATATATTTCAAATTAACACATTAACTAAGTACCCCTAATATTAATATTCAACTTTTTTAAATAAAACTGTAAACTAGTTCTCTTAATGCCAAAGTCTATGGATGCGCGGGATACGCTCATTCCGCGATTCAAGATGGAGTCCAACGCCATATAAACAGCCTGGTCAGAGTACTTTCTACTCCGGAATTTCCCTCTCAACTTAGTCAACAATCCAGCAACATCGACACCCTCACGCACGTTGTAGAAGAAGCCGTCCAAATCTGCGAACAAAACCAAAAAAATTTGGTTTAGTTCGAGCTCGTTTTGGTATTCGGCTTTGGTTATTATTTTCACATGAGTGACACAGAACCAAAGAGGGCTCCACAAGGTTTAGATTCTATAACAGAAATAAAGAAAAGGATAGACAAACCACAACAACCATAATCCCCGTTCGTGCTCGTTGATAACGCTATTACAATGTGCATTACCTCTTGTATATCTTCAACTGGCACTTGACCCAAGATATCAGTTAAAGACGATCAATAAGATATGCTTCTTTAAAAAAAAAAAGACAAAAAGAAAAAATAATGCATGGTTGTTACGGTCTGTCTGTCCTCTTCTATATTTGCATTACAGAACACTGACCTAGATTTTCCAATGTGAAAACATTTTACAAGTACTTAAGGGTTGTACAATATGTGTCATGGTTCCATAACAATCAGAGCCAGTGTCTAAATGTCATGAAATCTTGACACATGTAAACTAGATTGTTAGAAAAGTTTAGGGGGAAACTTCAGAACTTTCATATGATGAATTAACAACAGAGGCTTAACCAAAGTAACACTTTTTGTATCAATAACACCCATACTACAAACCTGAAACATTTTTAATGACTAAACAATTCAAAATGCAAAGAAAACATTATGATTAGTATTGTCTTTTTCTTGTTAAATAAAATCAGATAGTCAACTTAAAATTGTCTTAGCTTCATAGCATAGCATCTATGAATTCTTCACAAAGTATAAAGAATCCACTACAAAAAGTGACTTAAATAAATAAATAGATCTATTTTGACAAAAACATGTGCAAAACGAACAGCTTTAAGATAGTAAACAGTTTTCTAACAGCAAATATTGTAACCAGTTGAATAAAGGCTCTAAATGGCGTCAAAATATGAGGAATATCCAATATAATGCAAAAACTTCCATCCCAAATTAAAAAAAGTGAGATATTTTTGAAAACACTTTACTTTGTCTTCTATAAATGCACAAACACACGTCTGTTTTTTCTCATTTCAAATCAGATGTCAAAATGTTTTATTAATTTTTTACTTTCCCCCACATTAGATCTAAGATCTAGCACTGGGAAAACTTAGTTACCTACATATCCACATATTACAAAGATTTTTTTTCAATTACTGAGCTGTTTAAGACAGCATAAACGAAAAGACTTATTTTGAGAGAAGACAGATACTTAGTTTTATGTTCAAAGCTGAAATATGGCTTACACATAGATAAACCAAAAGTAGTTTTAATAAACGTATTTTAGTTGTAAAAACAGTTCTATTAGTAGTTTTACATTATATTAAACAAAAATACCCATACAAATTCGAATACTTTCAGGTGTTTTAAAATAAATTATATGGCAAAATAAGCTTCACTTGATACTTGTTGATCCTGAACTTTGTAGTTATAGATACATACTCAAAACCTATGCAATAAGCCATTTTCTTACCTTGCTGTGACGATCCCTCGCCTCCATGACTAGGTCCCGCTCCATCATCCATTTGTTCCATATTGCTCAAGTCATCATCGTCTAATGTCAGGTCCTCGATACTGTCCTCATTCATTTCCTCAACGTACTCAGACTTCGGCTCCAGCATCAATTCAGTGTGCGTTTCTAGTTTTTCTTTGATCATAGGAACTTGTGATTGCTGGGAGCCGGTGTCGTCTTTATGCCTGAAAAAAAAAATAGGTTTGTTGACATGTTCCACACAATTATCAACTTCTAAAACCAGTCAAAATTCTTCCATGAATTAACAAACCACCCTTACACCCTCTTTCATACAGTAGGTCTTCATAAATGTGACGATACAGAAATTGAAAAACACTCGTTTGCAGGAGTTATTAAACATGCTACCTATAAGTTGATAACAGCAACAATTAGACTTGGACCACTTGAAAACCATAAAATTTTAAATGGTAATTTGTATTTAAATTGATAAGAGGCGGCCTTTGTATAAGTAAAAAATTATATGGGATTCAATGCTCCATGTAAGGTGCTAACATTTGATCATATCACACATAGATATTAAAAATTTACTGAAAGTCAAAAAAGAACCTACAAAATTCTTGCTTACCAAATGGTTTAGATTAGTTTTAAAATCTAAACTTTTAGACACTGTGTTATTGTATTAAAAACTTAGGTTATGTCCTTATTACCTATATTACTGAAAGTCTGGTACTGAGTAGAGCTTCCTATCTTAATATTGGGTGCGTTCACCAGGCGTCAGCAGCTGACATGCATCACTCAACTGATGAATGTTAGCAGTTGGAAATTATCTGAACGCCCCGTTGAGTTTTGGTTTTTTGTTTGGAAGCTTTTGACAGCTGCTAACGATATCAGGACATAACTTTCGTTTTGTGTTTTTTTTCCTTTCTTTTTTAATGCACAGTTATGCACATTAAAGTTTTGGCTTAGGAATTTACATTTAGTGTCAAGAGATATCTATTCACAAACCTTGTCGGCTTGTCCAAAAAACAGTTTATAGATTATTATAATTTCTTATTTGTTTAAATTTTACAACAGTGTGCATCCATTTATACCACCCTTCCATTCATTACATACTTCTGTTCTGTTATTCCATCATATTTTATCGTTTGCAATTACGTGTTGCCGTTGCGGATCTTTCTGATTAAAAACCAAACTGTGAACTGGTACTACTGGTAGATCCTCCATGAAGTGATTATTTACCATATATGTTATATACATAGATAAATATTAAGGGGGAAGTTATATACATAGACAAAGATTTTTGCTTTCTCTATGGTTATATACTATTTACCAACAATATTACAAATCAACATATTATTAATCATCATCAACAAAAAGAAAAATATATCAGGTGAAATGTCAAACTTTGGCACGCATTTCTACCTCTGCGCATGTCTAAGCAAACATTGACCAAAGTCAGCGTAAAATATTCCCGCTGACAGAAATTAGCAGCTGCTGAGTTTAAGCAGTTTGTCATCAGAGCTGCTGAACGCAAACGCTGCCTCAACTACTCAACTGTTGGCGTCTGGTGAACGCACCCATTGTATATGGCCCATTTCTAACAGAGTTTAACAGGTACAAAATTCAAAAAATACAAAATTCTTGTGTGTGTTTTACCAAGGATCTATCACGTAGGGACCATGTTAGTCAGCATGTGAGGGAGGTTTATGGTTTGAATGTGGCTCAGAGGCGATATGTGGGCATGGGCTGTTTGGTGCATAAATTGATGACTATCAACGAACCAACTTATTTATCGGAAATTTTGGTCCAAAGAGGAGACGCTCATTCAGTGAATATATACGACACAAAAATACTCTATCCCCCAGCACCGCACTGAATTTTTCAAGGCGTCTTTTTTGTATACCACAGCTCATGTTTACAATAGCCTGCCTGATGACATTAAAGTACTAAGTTCATCTGCGTTTAAGCATAAAGTAAAGGGATTTGTATCGGAGAGGCTTGTTTCATTGTGATGAGTTTTAATTCTACTTTTTGTAATGTGTAATTTTCCCTATTTTCCTAATTTAATATAGTTTCTTGTTTATAAGCGGTGGTTATGAAAATACGCTTGGCGGTACTTTCCACCTTTGTATGTAGTAAATTTTTAAGTGTTTATGCATACAATAAATACTATTTTATTTTTTTTCTTATTTTATTACAGTCTGCTAGTTCTAATAATGACTGTCGAACCACTCAAGCTAAGCTACTGGACATTATTTATTGCACCTCTACTTGCTTTAAATATTATTTGTTTCGAACACTACTTATATTATACTGTATGTTTCTAGAATTGTGAGCATTTTATTGTTTATTGAATAATTTAATCAAGGATCAACAGATCTTTTTTTTGCCGATACCGATTTATACCGGCAGAATCGCAACAGTTAGTTTAATTTTGGATGAAATATAAAATTTTATTCAAAGGCAAAAACAACACGCCATCCAAGCTCGGCGCGGCGGGGCGGGGCGTAGGCAATTTAAATAACTTCGTCAAAACTTTTCTTTGCGACATTTTTACCAATAATATAAATATTTGTTGTTCTGTTTTTTTATTTACTTGGCAGTATTTTCTAAAATTTTGTTAGTTAAGAAAATAAATAGTTAAAATACTTTTTTGAGCTTTTTGTCTCTCCGACTTAAAAATTATATATGGGCATTTATTATATCGATATTTATTTGCTGATACGACATATCTGCAAAGAAGCCAAAATTGCTGATAACCACATTTGGTATCGGTTGATTTCTAAATAAAATATTTTTTTATTATTGAAAGGCACATACATGTCGATTTCCCAAATGTACTTCCTAATTTTTTCCTGTAAAATGTGGCAATAAGTAAAGTAAAGTAATATCTCTCAAGCTCACAATAAAAAGAAACCTATCGGATTTATCAATATGCATATACTACTAAAATATTAATATATACATACAATTTGCAATGCTAAGTACTCATTTACATCATAAAAAGCTTGGCCTATCAAGAAATTATATAAAGTAATCTTAAAAGAAAAAATGTGATCACCAAAAAGTTGTAGAAATTTATTATAATAATGTAAGATAATTTCACGAAATGGTAGACAAGTTTTGACCAATGCTCACACGAGAATATGAAAAATGTAAGTGACTGAGCTCATGTTTATGTTATAATTATGTATGTCAGACTTTTTAAGAAATTTACCCTCGTTTTGGTTAATGCGCTGAATAATTGAGTACATGTAAAGAGATGGAAGTCAAGAGACCCAGATCCACACAGTGACCACCTGGTGGAAGGCCCAGCATACATCTAATAATTCTTTTTTGCATAATGAATGCTTTAAGAGGAGCTATGCCTTCCCAAAATATTATTCCATATGGCATATGCAAGACCATAATAAGCCACTTTAAGAACATTCATTGAAACCAAACTCCTTCAAGTACTGAATCACAAAACAAGATCCGCTTAACCTATATCAAGAGACTATTGGATCTATATCATAATTATTAATTCAGAATTGGATCTTTTTACAGGCTTAACACATCATTTTTTTTTAATGGACTATGATATGCCCATTCAATAAGTAAGAAAAAAACTCCAGCATAACAAAAGTCAGAAACCATATTGTTAAAATACTATTTTATCTTTGATCAGCACGATGCTCATAAAATGTAAGATACAACAGCTTTCACAATAATTATCTTGTCCAGTCTAGATTTCATCAAAATAACATATGATTTACAGTAACATTTTAAAACACCACTGCTGAGGTTCCTTGGTTGCTTCCAACTCACCTCACATGAGACCACAATAAGGTTTTATGAGAAGAGAGTTTCACAGGGTAAAGCTGTCAAAACCCTAGTAGCAGTTCTTAGATAACACAAAATTATTACTAATATAGAAAAATCATAACACCAATTTAAGGCAAACGGAAATGTAGTACCTAAACCTAATCCAAAACAAAAATTTCAACCCATCAATATGAATAAATCACCATACTAACCCATACCATCTACTGTTTCAGTGTTACCAAGAAAATTTTCCCTCTTTAAGAATTTTTCATGCACCACAAAGGAAAGAATTAAAAAAACACTGAGACATTTGAAATTAATCAGAAGTTTGGCCTTAAGAGGAGGCAATTGCAAACCCAACACATAAAACAAAGCAGATTTTCACTTACAATATACTTGGATGTAGTTCAATATTGGCTGACTATCAAAGCAATTCATTAACCGTTTTTAAGTGAATTTCTCAGTTGATTAAAAGTTAAGATTATCAGACCAATTAGCTGCCCGTAAGTCAATGACAATATATCAAGAACAATTCTTGCCTAATAAAAAATTAGAAATGCTGCTCCTTATGAATACTAGGGATAAGGAGGATTAACACCTTAGCAACACAATGCTTGGGAAGGAAGAGACACTTTCTCCCTGCTTACAAGCTTTGTTTGCATCATTCATTGCATTTTCCCCCTGACAAAGTTAACATAACAAAAACTAAAACCAATTATATTCTTCAAAATTGCAGAAAATGTTGCAATGTTAATTTATCATCTCAGACATAATGCATGCATTACTAGTCTCATCTGGAGTACGGAGTATTTTTGGGGAGCATGTGCTGGACACCTATTTCAGTGTGTCTGTTTTTCAAAAGCGGACCCTGCATTATATTTTGTGTTGTGAGAGCAAGAGATTCTTGCAATCCCTTATTTTTGATGGATAAATATTTAACTTTGTCTTCACTG
>MU184626.1:0-22042 GCA_016904865.1 Pissodes strobi | reverse complement strand
ATACGGTGCTTGAGTTTTCATAGGAGGCAGGTGTCACGTTCCGTAATTTACATACGACACCCTTTAAGTAGATTAATTTATTTTTGTATCCTATTTATTCTGAGTATTTTTTAACTTTTATACCTATAGATACATATAAATTTTCCTTATTTTTTTAAATAACTATTTTTAAAAATACTGCAAATCAAGTAAATTTTAATAGCAAATATTTATTAAACTTATATTTGGACTTTTTTCTAAATTACATCCTAAATACAAAAATCATAACTATACAAAAATCGCTTATATCATCGAAGTCTCTCACTTTAGGTATGTGACAATCACAGAATTAAATTCTGCTTAATATGGGATATATTACATAGGGTGTCCTATTTGAAAAGACACGAATTTTGCTATTTGATGATCAACATTTTTGTAAGAGCATATTGTTAACACGCTGTATGAAATGTTTGCATGAGTTTAATAACCTAACGAGACTGATATTCGCTATACAACGTTACATGTTTAGCACAAAAGGTTTGCGCAGGAATTATAAAAAAGGCGCTTTTTCGAAAAAGAAAAAACATGCGAAACTTCTATATATTGATAGAACAGGAAAGAGTAGTATCCAAAAGCAACACGGTGTAAGGAAGGTGATGCCTGTTTATGAAAAATGAACCATATAACTTTTTACAGATATGTATAAAAAAATATATGTAAAAGTATCGAAATAAGTACTGATTCTCAAACTCTCCAAAGACAATGCGCATTTTAAAAAAATACGCCATTATTAGCTTATAGCGAAACGTTTTGAGAATTACATGAATAATTGCTAGTTCTGCAGAGGCAACGCGGGGTTGTTAGTGACCGGCCGAAATGGCTTCCGGTATGGAAAATATATTTTTTAATATAGTTTTTAGTAGAGATGTCGCTAGAACCCGGAATCCGACGGACCTTGTCATGACAGTAAAAACCCGGTTTTGGCCGGGGCCTCCAGTAGTCTGCCGGGACTTGCAAGTGGTAGTTTTTCCACACTTGCCTTCCATCTTTCCGGATAACAATAATTTTATGATGCCAGGGTCAAAAAAAAATTTACGCAGGGCAGTTATAGGTACATTTCAGCTATCAATAGTAAACAATAAAGATGCATTTGTTTTAGCTTCAAGGAGGACGTCCATTATTAAGATTAAAATATGGATACAACTATTCCATCAAATGTTGAGTAAAGAATCTGAAGTTACTTTTTATTAACGCATACAGGGTGTTCGGAAATAGTGGGATTTAACTCTGGGGGTAGATTGGTTGGTCGACTCAAAATAAGACAAAAATTTCATATAAATGGATCCTCGAATCCAATATATGGGAGGTAGGCAGATGACTATAAATAAATGGTTTTCAATTAACTCAAGTGCTTTAAAGAGGAGGGTGAAGTTTTGGGTAATACGTTACTGCTAAGAAACATGATTATTTAAGGGTATTAGCTGATTCAGGTTGTAACAAAGGTGGTGGGACTACATTTTTATAAATAAATTCTCAATGTATGGATATTTTAGTACTACCAAATAATTATTTGCATTTTTTATGCAAAAAAGGTATTGTTATTACAATAACTATTTTAGAGAAATATTTGTTTAAAATGATGACTAGCATGCCATACTCCCGAATTACACCAACGCCGGAAGTTGAGAACAGCCTGTTGGCTAGGTAGATGAGAATAAGATGTGCAACTAGCACAGCAAGGATTACTCTGGCGGAAGGTATAGGCAGAGCCACTGTTTGGGAAATCCTAAAGAAGTATTTGCTCCACCCTTATATTCAGAGAGTACAAGCCTCGAAACTTAAAGACTTGCAACTTGCAACCAAGTATAATATTTTGTGGATGGTTAAGATATGTCCAGAAGACGAATTGTTTTTTAAAAGGATCATTTTCATAGATGGAGCAGGGTTCAATCGTGAGGGTATCTTGCAACCAAGTATAATCTTCTGTGGATGGTTAAGATATGCCCAGAAGACGAATTGTTTTTAAAAGGATCATTTTCATAGATGAAGCAGAGTTCAATCGTGAAGGTATCACGGCTCATGTGTGATCCGATGAAAATTCACATTCCATTTGAATGAATGAATCTCGTCATCAAAATAAGTTTTCCCTAAATGTATGGGCGGGTGTGCTTGGTTTAATAGGGCCTTACTTGTTGCCCAACAGCCTTTTCGGACATTGTTAATTATTAAGCGTTTTTGAACTAGTATTGAATCTAATCTTGGCTCTTTTCTAAAATGGTTAGTTTTTCGAGCATTGCAACCTCTTTTGCGTAAAAAATTGCAAATGATTATTTGGTAGTACCACAGATCTATATAGCTACGCAACAGATACCTCTTCCAATGCTTTTTACGCGGGGACAAAAATGTTCACCGGCTCTCGCGAGCGGGTGAACCAGTCAGTGGTCTAGGTGTTGCCAAGTTATCACGTCTAACAATATGCCATGGGGGAGTGGGCAGACATTACGGTCGTGATTTGAGCGGAGCGCGTGCCGCGACTTGGCAACACGGCGGGGCAAAACACGTCTAAAGAGGAAAATATTTAATTTTATTGCATTATTGACGAGCGGCACTTTTAATACCGGGGTAGGCATCTGTTGCGTAGCTATATAGATCTGTGGTAGTACTAAAATATCGAGAAATTGAACAATTTTTTTTATAAAATGTGGTCATACCCCCTAGTTTGGATGCCACTTGTTACAACCTGAAGGAGCTAATACCTTAAATAATCATGTTCCTTATCCTCCAAAAAGTAGTCCTCTTCTTCATAGCAGTTAAAGTTATTGACTAAAATCCAATTATTTAAAGACGCCTACCGGATTTGCGAACTCATGTTTATATTTAATTTTTGCCTTATTTTGAGTCGATCGACTTACCCTACAAGTTCAGTGTCAATATTTCCGAACACCATATATAATTTTGTTTTGAAAGTGGAAGCTTTTCTGTTGTCTGTAGATATTTTACACGTACTTAGGTCAGGACAAGACAACATAACGTCACCAAGGTGTATGATTTTAATCCTTATCGGTTGATTTGACGATGATAATGATGGATGTCTACAGGAAACACAAGGTGTACCAAAACGTAATTCGGTTCTATTCCTAATAATCGGTTTACTTGTATTAGGTACCATAAGGAAACTATGTTAGCTGTAAACCGCATGCCTACATTTTTTTTTGAACGACTGATAAATATTTTTGACAGCTTTACAATCGAAGTAATTTACAGGCAAATGCCGCTCCGAGGTCCGATATACTCATCTATTGGTAACTTTACTAAATATACCAATACATTTTTAATGGATTAAACGACTCTTATTGGGTGGCCATCATCTTGGAATGGTTAAGGATCTGAGAAAAGGTAACGAATTAAAATTTGGTATTAATTTTGAAAACTACTTTTCTGCAGTGGATGGGGAATTAACTACCTTTGATGGTAACAAAGATTTGTGAAATAACAAATTACATTTGAAAAAGTTATCCTTATTGTCTGATCTTAGTTAGGTATAGATAGACATCGGGGAAGTGTTATTCATTTAAATTTAGGGTTGTATATGGCGACTTGTATAAGTACGTGGGATCAGAAGATTACTGAAGAAGTGGGTCACATCAAGAAAGCCACAACTTAGCCTTATGCAGCAGCTCAAGTTTGGAATAGGAATGAAGAAAAGGAAGCACCAATCCATAGTATATTATTAACCGGTATGCTTAAGCCCGATTTCATAGTATGTGTAAACCATTTGGTCAGGGTTAGTCACTATGGTTTTTAAGGTCTACTTGTTATCTGTCAATTGTAATCATACATATTAACCAGCATTAATGGTCACCAGTGATCGTGAAACCGGGCCTTAAGGGGCAATTATTATTCGGGCAACCGATAGATGAAGCATTACAGTCTTGAAATCATAAAATTATTATATATGTTCCGTCCCATAAGATGTCTAAGCAGCATTTTCGCACGTAAGTATTAAGTTAATTTAGGTAGACAGTTTAATGTTTGTTTATGTGTTTGTACAAATTAATATCTTGGTGATACAGGATAACTTCGGTATTTATTTCACTATAGAGGACCCCAAAATACAATAAGGCCCGATATATCCATCTCTTGATAACTTTACCAATAAGATAACTGTAATAGAAACCGTATTATTCCAACAGTGATATTTATAAGTTACGAAGAGATGGATATATTGACCCTAAGTTTGTTTTCGTCTAAGCAGTCACGTATCTCAACCTAGCGTCACGGATTCCCAAACTGTCACAGCTTCACTTAACACTCAGCTTTTCCTTAGGTGTTAGAACTATTAATCATACCTGTAAGATTTATCACTACGATGGACAGTCAGTCGTCCTTTGATTTTTATTGCCCGTAATTTATGACTAAATTTTTCAATGTTATTTAATTGTTTTAATGAATAAGTACTAATTTTGAGTATTGATTCAACTTTTAGCACAATTTATTTGCGGAAAATGTACCCGGCCTTTCAAGTTGAAAAAATCGAGAAAAAATCATGAGAAACACGAATGCGGCAAGGAATTTTTATGTAACGTTTGTCAAAAGTACTGAGGGAATCAAGTGGTTTCAGGAAACATATGAAAATGTTCCATGGCATTGGTCCTATTATGGTTAAACAATATGCTTGCTAACTGATCTGGAGGTTAGTTAAAATAATGCAAGTTCATTATAGGTAATCCTAAAAAATTAAAATTTACAGCGTATTTGATGATAATTTGTTTTCCACGTACTACTAAACTCTCCTTCAAGATAGACATATCCATCTTGGGAACAAAAAGAAACGTTGAGGAGGAAATTTGATCTGTGGAATATGGTTGGTAGAAGTTCATCTAGGAAGTACCAGACAGTGTGCAGTCGTTTTGAAACACAATGATATATCGAGGATGCGTAACAATTGAGAATCGTGAATATAATGGGTTGTACACTTCTTTTCGAAAACTTGGTGCATAATTTAAAAAGCAATAAACTTCTTGTTTGTATAATACCAGTCTTAATCTCAATCTCGATTTTCGTAAAATTGCATCAAAATTGTTACGAAATACTTCCAAAAGAATCGTAGTTTAAGAACAAAGTGTTGAATCGATTGCGTATTGCACGATTGTCGGATGAAATTCCGTATTTCTTTCTTCCTGGTTCTGATAGCACATCATCACAAATTTATTCCTCAATGGGCGAACTGGATGTTAGTAGACTATTATCGATTGGCACAATTTTTGCCACTGCTCTTTCTGAACTCCAATTCACTCAGCTAGTGAGATTTTATCTTCATCGCCAGTCAAATCTAACTAGAACCTCATTATTATGGCAGTATTTTCTATACTTTTTTAATACTTGAACTTAGTTTCATTTGAAATAAAAAAAATACGACAGATTACAATAAATTAAACTCACAAAGAGAATCGAGCAGTAAACTAATAATAGACAAGTCTAAATACGAAAATGCACTATTTGCTATACCCAACCGCCAAATTCACAATATATACGAAAATTAAGTCTATAGAAACTGTTGGGGTTTGGAGCCTTCGGCAAAATGCACTAAAACAGAGTTTTATCCACAATACCGGGACAGAATTTTTGCACTCGACGCGCGTTTCGCTAACCATGTTAGCATCATCAGGAGATGATTAAAACTGTTTTAATCACACATGAGAAGAATTGTTAATTTATATACAAGAGATTACGAAAAAGGAAAGTTCGAAAAGCTGACTGAATATCTGAGACTTACTTGCTAATTGAATTGCTTTACAATATTAAAGTCTGTTAATTTACATACTTATCAAGCTAATAATTTTTAATAGCCATCAATGTGTTTACGGAGTTATGTCTTTTTTTACTTTAGCTGAAAAACGGCTAATCGTCTAGAAAACGCAAGAGTCGTCTTTCGTGCGAAGTAAGTTGGCATTTATGAAAAAACTATTAAACCTTAAAAAAGCCAGTGAATGAAATATCTGCAGCAGTTTCCCAAATTTAAAAGAAAATTAATTTGAATCTAAAAATTGTAACGCCATGCATATCGGAAACTAAGTAGGTATTTCGGACATTTTTTTAACATACGCACCAAAGGACAAGTCAATAAAATATTTGGACTCTTCGGAAAGAAAGCTTATTGGTGTTATCGACTTTGGGTTTGGATTTTTTTTTTGGAAATTGTGCATTTTGTATGCTACTTGGATGCCATTTGTGTTTAGAATTGGTATGAAAACAGAAAAAGCTTTCATATATGTTCCTTGCAACATATTAACTAGACAGTCTTAGCACAATTTCAAAATAGTGTAACGTTTTTCCTGTGGGTTCTGAACGAAATTACAGCTTTTACTATTTTGAACTAATACTCTCTTTATTCTCTACCATCACTGTATACAATTAAACACACTAAACTACTCTTATAACTACAACTAATAGCTCTTTACAATTCAACACTCAATGATTAACTCAACACTCTTTAGGTCTGCTCCTTATATACAATCTCAAATCTATCACGTTTACTCGGGAAAAAGCGAGGCCACTCTATATGATTCTCGACTAGGGCATGGAGATAATTCCAGCGTTCCCGAATCGTCGTCGCCGGCGATGACTCGTACGTATACACGGCAAGGCCGGTTCTATAGGGTAGCACAAAAACATTCGGATGTTTGCGAGCCGTGACAATAGATAAAACATTAGAATTCATTAGAAAGAGGAAATATAGCATTTTAACTATCGATAAGTTAAACAAATAAGACATAACATTTGAAATGGTACTAGGTCAATCACACAACCTTCTCAACAATAATACAAAATTACAATATATACAACTAATCTTGATAAAGGCCTCATCAAGCCGAAACATGTAGAGAAAATATCTCATTAAATTATTTTGAAACATCTAAAGAGCAGTGCACTAATTATCCCTAGTATTATTATTTAACGATGTTTCACAAGAATCCTACCGCCGAAACTATTCATTGTAGTTCACAACTGTTCGTCAGCTTTTCTTCCTTTATGGATACGTCCCTGATTGCTGGCTTAGAGATGTTACAGGCCGCCCGATTTCTAGGGCTCTAACCAAAACTTCACTGCTGTTATCAAATTTGGCTAGACGTAGCATCTTCTGAGTTTCTGGATCTCTGATACCATTCACGAAATATTGGGCAACAAGTTCCTCATGAAATTCCTCTGTTGCTCCCGGGTGGCCAATTGAATGAAACGTCTAACGTCTGCCTCAAACTCTTGCAGGTTTTCACCAGGCTTCTGATGTCGAGACTTTACTTGTATCTGATAGAGCTTCTATGTTGGTCGCCGAATCGTCTGTCCAGGAGTCTCCAGGGCCGCTACAAGTATGTCATATTTTCCTTGTTGGCTAATGGGAATGGTTTGTAGTAGTTCCAGGGCAGGTCCACGAAGCGCTACCACTTGCGATGTAACCGTTTCTTTGTTATTCCAACCGTTGGCAACAACAGCGGTTTCAAATTGTCTTCTGGACATTTTCCAGGATGTTTGACCGTCGCGTCGTACGTTGGAGGTCTGATATGCTGTCCTGTGGCGAATACCCTCTCGGTGAGTCATTGATTTTTTAATCTGGTAACTTCTGCTTGAAGATTCTTCATTTCTTTCTGTACGTTTCCTACTTCTTTTTGTACATCTCCTACGTCTGTTTGTACATTTCCAACCTATATTGTCTACTTCTTTTTCAATTTTTTCATTTAGACCGTCTAATATTTTCTATAATTTTCCTTGCTCGCCTACAATTACATCCAGCATCCATTTCTGAAGTTGATCCTGCTCTATTTGCTTTTTATGTTCTTGGTCTTGTAAAATTTTCTGAAGCCGGTCCTGTTCTGCTTGCTTTCTACATTCATACTGTTCCCGTTCCGCTTGTCTTTTATCTTCTTGATCTTGAAAATTTTTCTGAAGCCGGTCTTGTTCTATTTACCTTTTACGTTCCTCCTCTTCCCGATCCACTTGCCTTCTACGTCCAAACTCTTCCCGATCCGCTTGCTTTTTATTTTCTTGGTTTTGTAAAATTTTCTGAAGCCGATCCTGTTATGCTTGCCTTTTGTTTTCTTGGTCTTACAAAATTTTCTAAAGTCGGTCCTGTTCTGTTTGCTTCTCAGCATTTAGGTTCTCCATGAAATCGGCCAACATTTTATTTATTTGCTCCATTTCTGCCGCTTGTTGCCTCGTATTGACCATAGAATGTTATAAAATGTTTACAGAATTCACCAATCACCAATCAAAACGTTCTCGTTGATGTACTTGTATCCTCTTTGCTCCTCGAAGAATACTTCACAAGTCTGGTCTCTTCACAATTCAACTTCTGACACCAAATGTTACGTTTTTCCCGTGGGTTCTGAACGAAATTACAACTTTTACTATTTTAAGCTAATGAATTCTCTCTTTATTCTCTACTACCGTATACAATTAAACACACTAAACCACTCTTATAACTTTACAACTAATAGGTCTTTACAATTCAATACTCAATGATTAACTAACTCAACACGCTTTAGGTCTGCTCCTTATATACAATCTCAAATCTATCACGAATACTCGGGAAGAAGCCAGACCACTCTATATGATTCTCGAGCAGGGCATCGAGATAATTCCAGCGTTCGCGAATCTTCGCGGCCGGCGATGAATCGTACGTATACGCCGCAAGGCCGGTTCTATAGGGTAGCACAAAAACATTCGGATGGTTGCTAGCCGTGACAATAGATGAAACATTAGAATTCATTAGAAAGAGGAAATATAGCATTTTAACTACCGATAAGTTAAACAAATAAGACATAACATTTGAAATGGCACTAGGTGTTGGCCAATCACACAACCTTCTCAACAATAATACAAAATTAAATTATCCATTATAACCTGCTGGCGCCAGCGTACAAAGTTTCTATAGTTTTTTTTATAATATACCGTCCCTTCAAGCTAAAATATACCATACAAAGGTATGAAACAATCAATTAAAATTAAGAATATATTTTTAATAAATATGTCTCCAGAAGGTGCAGTAGTAATAGAAAATTCGTGAACTAGAAATAGCTTTACAAAGTTAAATGTACTAAATTTGTTGAAATACTCTTTTGAATCAAAATACGTTTGTTGCAATCCCAAAGTGTATTCCAGCGCATTTTAAATTCCTTTACACAAATAGAGCACTATGTAAAAAATCGACCTCTCTTATTGGTCGATCCATTTCGTATTACAATGTCTTCGTGATGCAATGAATTTGTGGCAAGAGCTCTCGTAGTCGAGAAGTTTAGATGGCTGGGTCTCACCCGGACGGCCCGGGTTGAAATCCCGTTGTTTTTTTTATTATTTTTTTAAGTATGTTTCTAAACAGTTTTTTTCTTGATTTTGGGGTACGTCTTGGGTTAGCACCTGGTTAGTTTCCTTTCCTTGAGCCCCCGTAGCGCGCGGAGGGTCATGCGGATCGACCAATAGGAGAGGCCGATATTTACATAGTGCTCTGTTTCTGTCAGGGATCTTATAATGCTATTACAGCTGCGAAGATTGAGGATAGTCCATTAAATATTCATGGCTAATATTGGTAATATTAAAGAAAAAAAATGAATAGTAAACAACGAAATTAGTAGATGTTCTTTATACTGGTATTACAGCGGCCACACGAACCTCAGAACATAAGACGTTGAAGTTGCGATTTTTGTCTTGTTTATATAAAAAAGTGTTAAAAATTAGAAATGGCTGGTATATCCCATAAACAGGTGTGATATGTAGCAGAGGAGCGTTTTACTGCTTGTTTCTACGTTTTAGAACAGATTCATTAAAATTATTAAATTATTTTAATTAATTTTCATTCGTTTTCCAACTTCTCTAACCAATATATAAATCTCAATAATGAAAACACGCTCGCCTGCATTGCCTGCCTCACTGAAAATAATGTGTCCCAGTGCATAATTTGCATCGTCTTGGACTTTTGCACCAGGCCTTCATGGACGTTTCAAAGTCCGTCATAGCATTACAGGGACCAGACAAGGATGTCTTGTGACGAATTGAACACTGTCTATTTTGCTCTAGAGTCTAGAACAAACACCTATTTTCAAACATCCTAGCGTTCTTGTGGTCAGACCTTCAAGTGCGTTTTCAATTAAAAATTAACCATTATTGAATAATCAATACAAAATAAGTTATATAAAAATAAGAAACAATATCTAGTTTAGCTGCCTTCCAAAATGTGAAAATTGTCAAAGAAATCGGAATCCTGGTTGAGTGACCATTCTGGATTTTTTTTTAATGAAGTTGATGGCTCCGTAATTTGTGCGTTGAAATTTCTGTGCAAATAAAGTAATATTAGATCTTTTACTAGAGTTGATCTTAAACAGCCTTCCTTAATCTTTTTTTTTTTTCTATTCCTAACTCAAACTAACCTAAACTAACGAGGCGAAATGTGAAATATAGGGAATCATAGTCAAACACATAATTCTGTAGTGGTGGTATGTTGGCTTTAAAAGCCAGATAACGAGTGAAGTGTGATCTTCGTTCAATCTGTTCCATGGCGTAAGAATAAGTGGCATACAGCGGACTCCAAACTGAAGATCTAGACTCGACGATCGGTGTTACCAACGCAACGAGCGATATTATTAAGATCCCTAGAGCGATATTATCAAATTATCTAGAGCAATGTTTTATGAATCTAATCTATCTTCAGATGGGTCACTGCACTGTTGATAATGGTACCTGAGCATACTGACCAATGTGATCGGCATGTTGAACTCGATTAGGCAATTTAAAATAACATGTAACTTTGTACTTTAGTTTAATGCCATGACTGTACTCTGATGCAGTCGTCAATAATTGATATACTAATGCACCTTGGGCGAGGGGGGCAATTGCAACTTCCTACATCATCAGTCGCATCTCCAGATATCGTCTATGGAAATATTTATTAATATTCAGAATTTTTGGCTTACCAACGTATTAGTGTAGGAAAAATTAGGTACAAAGAATGTTAAACTGTACAAGAATTACGTAGCCACCCTAAAATTTTGTATTTTTTAAAACTTCTTTCTAATTATATAGATAGCGACGTAATTTTCATTTTTCAAATACAAGTTGTACTGTTCTTCACAAAAAATTTGTACATTTTTATAACATAGATCTCTAGTACTAGAATACACATTTTTGTAGGAGCTAATTTTAGTTCCCATTCAAATACATATGGGGATCTTCAGCTGAATAGTTCTTAGTGTTTTTACATAATAACCTAAATATAAACTTTTTTTAAACATTTCACAATGACGAAAAAAAGTTAATAAAAACATTTTTACTTAATCCATAAATAATCACTTAACCAAGTGCGTAAAGTCTTCCCAGGTCAAAGCCAGCTTCAAAGAATGTTTTCATTTATATTGCTCTTTAATCATTGTTCTGCATCAAAATCTTCCTTGCTAAACTAATGTGTTATTTGAATAACTTGTGCGTGTGAATTGTCTGGTCTAGGTTTGTAAAATTTCCGGATATATATTTTATGGAAATATTTCCGGAAATATTTCGAGAAATATCGGATATATTTGGAAAGATTGGAAATATTCGAAATATTGGAAATATTTATTAAATGACAAAACAACGAATAAAAAACAACTAATTCAAATTATATCACAAAAATTAGCAAGCGTAATACTTATAAAAATGTAAATAAATGTAGGAAATGAGGATATTTAGTAAAAACTAACAAAAAATAAACTACGAATAAAATTTGCCAGTTGAAATAGGCACTAATCGAGAGAGAGGCATGCCTTCGTCACTGTCTTCATTTAGTGTTGTTGTGCTTTGAGTATTTGGGAAGGTCTCTTCATTAACATCACTTGACACATCGCCTATATTATCATGACTCCCCTCCTGCCAATCAACTTCCTCGCTCATTTCTTCTATACCTTCGTCAATAATACCTGCGCTATTTTCTGTATTTTCGTCAAAAATATAAAGTGATCTTTCCACCAGGACACCAAATGAAATCTTTGCAAAACAATTTACCGGTTTGGCAACGGTAATCTGCAATTTTGTCAATAAGATCTTCCTGTTTAAGATGTAGTGTATGGCTGCTCTTCCAAATGAAATATTTGCAATACAATTTACCGCTTTTGCAACGGTAATCTGCAATTTTGTCAATAAGATCTTCCTGTTTAAGATGTAGTTTATTTTTTCCAACGTGAAGTATACATTCATTGACAGAGAGGATTTGTAATTCATCAAGCTCTGCTCCTTGTGATTTTGGGTGAGGTAAATCTGCAGCACAACGAATAGGAGGAACAAGTTCAGTTTTTCTTTTAGCTATAAACTCCATCAATGTAGTTTTTTTCCTCTTCGTTGAGCGGGGATGACGGTGAAAGATGTTCTTGGATCACCTTCTTAATATCACTAAAGGACTTAGCAGCGAAATGGATGGTGTAATGGTCTCCTTCTACGATTTTAAGCCATTCACAAATGGATATTGTCTTAAATTATTTATTTTGGCTCCGATTAATACGTAAAATTAAAATAGTATTTCCAATGTTTCCATTATTTCCAGTAGGCCTTTGGAAATTTCCAATGTTTCCATTTACAACACTAGTCTGGTCACATACTCGAATCTAGGAAATGTGGACAATACGTTTTGGCCACTAGGAGAAGTGCCGAAGGCCCGGACGGCCGAAAGCACCCGAAGGGATTACAGATTACAGAAGAGGAACAAATATTCACCAGTTAGCAGTTGTAAAAGAACAGTTTAGGTTACCCATTTAGTTATTTGGATACTTGTGCCTGTGCGATATAGACTTGGCAATTAATAGTTTTTTAGTACTCTTATTTTGATTGCGAGATCCTGTGTCAACAATAGTATATTATTTTATATGGAGGAAAAGTAATACTTTTCATGGCGCGCTCGTGTTTAACAGCCGAACGGAGTGAGGCTGGTAATAGAGAGCAGCCATGAAAAGTAACTTTTCCTCCAAATAAAATATGCTGTTTTTTCTTCAAATGTCGACAAATTAATGCAAAAAATCTCTTTTTAATAGTAATAATAATTATTATTAAAGATAAGTGGGTTCGCAAGGCGGCTTAGACCGGTGCGGTGTCTGTGAATAGGCTCAGGTTGTTGCTATAGTAATGTAACATAAAGCTGTCAGTGGACACTGTCAACAATAATTATATTTTTAAAATTGCGTTTTCGATTGCGTTTTAATTCCGTATTGATAAGCAGTTATTGAGTAAGTTAGATTAAATAATAACCAATTTGTTCCTAAATTAGTGATTTTTAGAAATGCAGTCACACATTGAGTGATAAATACAAATTTTAGTTTAATAACTCTTGAGTTGTTGACGCTTATTTTGATGTTTGTTTGTATTGTATCTATGTTGCTATGATAACACTTTTACCTCCGCCGGCGGAAAAGTGAAAAGTAAAGCTCCGGCGGAGGAAAAATGAAACTTCACTGCCGCCTACACAGTCGAGTAATGACGGATTTACTGACGTTTGAAGAAAAAAGAATTTCTGTAAAGGTGCGTATAAATATGGCGAGACGCGCGCGAGACGCGCCTGAGCCGCGCGCGAGCCAAGCCTATTTATAGAAATTCGTGGCTCGCGGCAACTTTTTTGAAGCAGCGAGCCCGACGCGAGTCTATCGCGAGTATCCCGGATCCATCAGGAGATACGCGCATGCCACGAGCCAGCGACGAACTATTTTAATTTAAGCAGGGCCACTTTTGGATTTGTTTTTCGGCTCAGTTCAGAACTGAGTGAAGAAGTGCGACATAATAATCGTGGTTGTGAAATCAAGAAAATAAAAGAATAGACCTGCCATGTCTGACGACGAAGAACAAACGGCAGCTTTATTAGTTATGTGCAGTGGAGCTTTTGTAATTTCAAGTTTATTAAATAAACAACCACAGGCCGCCGCGTACGACTCATAATTCGGGCATTCCTCGCGATCTGTAAACACTGTCACAGTTTTTGAGAATTCTAAATGCAAATAAATCTTTTTCACATACATGATATTTAAAAGAGATGGTTAGTTATGCATCCTGGTTGTTCCAGACCCCAAAAAATTAAAATTCTGGAGTTACATTTCACATTTAAAATTTTAAAATATTTTATTGTTATTGGAAATAATTTCTTATGACATTTCAAGGTTAAACAATCAAAGCAATGCGGTCACTGGTGTAATTTATCTTAAAATTAAGGATGTGTGATGTTGGCGTTCATTACTTATTTTTAGTTTTGTGGTGCATTAATCTAATTTTATTTAGTTCTATGGCACCAAATGTTTATGATTATTAAAAGTATTAACAAAAGAGAGTCTGAAAGTATGCCGTACAGTTTATTTGATGGCCCTATGCCACTGTAAAACGGGAACGAATTCAAAGGTCTCGCTGCAAACTAAATTTTGAACGAGCCTGCCACGAACCCGTCCCACTAGACGCGCAAAATTCCTTTGAGGTCGCCCCAAAAACCGACAGATAACGGATCGCTGCAAGCCTCCGTCGAGCCTCCCTCGAGCGGCTCGTGGTAGACTCGCGAGTCCCCGTTGGAGGCGCGGCTCAGGCGCGACTCGCGCGCGTCTCGCCATATTTATACGCACCTTAACATGTATTGTGATGAAGTGATACTGAAAACCCAACGAAAGTTTTAAGCTCACTTCTAAGAAAAGCTTACGAATCATATTTTGGTTGCAAAATTGGAGATCAAGATAAAGCTTGGACTCGCAAAATTTGTTGCAATATTTGCTTTAAATCTCTTAACTGGTTGGTTAAATGGTACTCACAAGGTTATGAAATATGCAATACCAATTATTTGGCGGCAGCTACGTTGATGATTGCTATTTTTGTTTAACATAAATCGCAGGGTTTTTTTGGTATTTAAATGCAAACATAAAAGTGAATATTCTAATATTCGCTCGGCCATTAGACCTGAGCTTCACAATGTTTTTAACATATCTGTCCCTAAGTCTCCAGAGAAATACAGAATAGACTCGAAATCGGATGAACTAGACGATTTTACACCAAAAGCCGGTGAGGTGTTAGGACGAAGACGATTACGAATGCAGTAGGGGCAAGCCGCCCCATTTTAAATCTCAGGAGAACTCAAACTTAACAATCTCATTCGTGATCTGGATCTTCCCATAACAAAGGAACAGCTCCTTGGATCTCGTCTGCAGCAGTGAAATCTCCTATAAGAACAGGTGAACATTTCTACGTATCAGAAAAGGAAGTCTAAGCTGGCAGTATTTTTTGTGTAATGGAAAATGACTTAGTTTACTACCTCTATACTCCAGTTGTGCCTACCTACATCCAGTATCAACCTTAATAAACAAGAAACATGCTCTGTAAAACGTAAATTTGTATCAGTCGTAAATCCTAGATTTCGAGCACATTCGGTTACAGAATTTACCATAGAATTAAAATTATTTTAAAAGGATTTGTAGGTTTTTAAAGATTTACTAACATCTTCTAAGAAATTAAGTAATGAAGAAAAAACAAGCACAAGTTCATCAACTACATTCTAGTAAAGTAGTAAAAGTAGGCAAATGTGTAGATAATTTATATCAATTTAATTTTACAATTTTTTTGTTTCGTAATTTATTAGCAATTTGATAGCAAGTTGACACATGTATGACGTGATGAGGACTTTCCAACATACGTATTGACACGTGCGTGACATTCATAATGGTTTTTTACACTGAAAACAAAAGAAAATAAACCGAAAAATGGATTTTATTCAAGCAAATATTTCTTTGATAATGGACCAACAAATATTTGTTTGAATAAAAAATAATATTTATTTGATTTATTTTTAAGATTTTCTTTGTTCGAAATATATATTTACACCGAACAAACAATATGATTTTATATTCGTTGTTCACATCAAACAAAAATTACTTTAAAACAACTAAAATTATTTTGATTAACATAAGATAAATTATTTCGTACAAATACCCAAAACATAAACCAATGTTTTGAGTATATCCGACCTATTCAAATTAAAACACAAAGCTTTTGTTACAAATATAACATTTGTTTTTTTTTAATTTTGTGTTTTGATTGAAATCTGAGATATATTTGTTCCAAAAGCTTTGTGTTTTAATTTAAATAGGTCGGGTATTTAAACCAATGTTTTGGGTATTTGTACGAAATAATTTCTCTTATTTGAATTCAAGAATATTTTATTTGTCCAAGCCTTGTTTTTACTTGAACTAACAATTTGATTCAAATAAGCAAATTATTTAATTATCGAAATCTTGCATTTGTAATGAATATTTGTTTATTTATTTTAAATAGTTGTATTTAGTTGACTGTTCAATGTTTACTGTTTGTGTTGGTGATGGCTTAAGTAAAAAAGAAATTTTGTCTATTCTGTGAATTTCTAAAAGGACTATTTATTGACATTCAGTTAGATGAGTGATTAGAAGTCGGTTTCATTAGCAAATAAAAAAAAGCTATAACAAATATTTTGCTCAAAAAAAATACTGTTATTATTCTTAAGATGTATTTAATGCGAACCCTATCTAACCCACCGATTTGTATGCCAGAACACTTAAATTTTGATTACCAAATTCATGACAGGAAAAGTTGTCTATAGTAAATAAAATAAAAGTTTAAAAGGACTATTCAAGAAACATTTTTATTCCAAAGTATTAAAAACAAAGAACAAAACGAGTATTCCCAAAATATAAATAAAAAATATAATCAGATTATTTTGTCTCTGCTTATGACTGGTTTTGAAAGTTAAATAATTTTTGTAATGAAAAAAACTTATTATGAACTAAAAACATCTTAAATGAAGAATAAAGGCTGTGTGCATGTACGAAACATAGTAATAGTAATGAAACAATCTTTGTATTCGGTACAGTGGAAAAGGACATATCCAGAAGACAAACGAACAACACAAATCGGCAATGGTCACATTTAAATTACACAAACTGTACATCACATTTTTAAGAGAATGGTTCACATAATTTAATTTAAAATCTTTAATTAAAAACAAAAACGAGAGCACGCTTTTGGGTGACAAGACACCTTGTCACCTTGAAATGAGGGCACAAATGAACCAAACCCAACGTAATTAATGTATGTAATATGGAAAAAAGTATTGCTATCACAAGGCAAATAAATAACCAAAAAAATCAAATACGCCGAATATTTAACTTGACGAAATTTTATTTAATCTAAGTAATTTTTATTTAATGCAAAAAAAAATTAAATAAATATTTATTAACGTTTTTTTCCAGATTTTATCAGTGTAAGAATCTATATAAATAGTGCTTTTTAGGTCATTTTCAGTTTCATACTGTTCATAGTGTATACTATTTTTAATACCCATTTGGAATAACTCCATTCTTATTTATCAATCATTAATCAGGTGAAACAAAAAATTACCGATAAAAATGAACTTCCATTACTTATTAGATGTTACGTCAATTAGAGTACTGCATGTTTATGTTATTAAATGTATGTATGTATGCTTAATGTAGTAAGTTATTTTCAAAATGATTTAGGATCTCGCTTTAAGGCAATTCAAAAGACGCCCTAAAAGTTTTGCGAAGCACGTTATACAACCTTGAAGATCCAAACTATTCTAAACAGAGAAACGGATTTTGAATTTGGAAGGAATATCTCTGGAAACGTTTCCCGGAGCAGAACTCGAATTACAAAGAATACTCTGCATTATTTAAGGGAAGAAATTTACAGAATGTACGCCCGAAAGGAATATATTCCTTTAGAAACGATTTACCGGCAATTTATTGTAAATGTCTGGAATCAGATTGAAGTGAATTTTATTTTTAAATAAATATCAAGTTGCTAAAAACAGAACATATATAAACCGGTTTTTCTGGATGAGGTTTTAGCAAAAGTGCGAATAGAAGAATGTGGCAAGATTGCACGAAATAAAGTAATTTAAAAAATGGGTAGGCATCCCTAATTTTTAAACATAATAAGAAAACAGGTGATTATCACGATAATATGACTCCTGTAAATTTTGAGAAGTGGTATAATGAATAACGTATTGCAAAGCTAGAAGAACCATCGTTAATAATACTGGATAACGCAACTTATCATTGTCGTCTAGAAGAATTATGTCCGAGAAAAACCTGGAGCAAAAATCGTCTTTTAGAATGGCTTGGAAAGAAGAATATTCCTTCTTGAAATAATCTCTTAAAAGAAGCTGTTTGGAATTTGGTGGAAAGGCAAACAGTACCGGAAAAAAATTATCATTTGGATAAATACACTGCGGGCATTGTGTGCTCAGGCTACCACCCTTGTCATTTTAATCCCATCGAAATTGTGTGGCCAGAGACTAAAATATGTTATGAGGAAGCTATTCTTAAAACGACAGGGTCACCTGCTGAAGTTGTATGGAATATCGTAGTAGAAATTGTACCGCAACAGCACTGGCAAAATTACATAAACCACACGGAGAAAATTATTTCTGCGGTATGGTAGGTGGAAAATAAATTGGACTTGTTAAACATCGTACCAGGCGATCTCTGTCGAATGTATCCGACGAAGAACCATGTTTTTCAGAGAGCGAAAGTTGATCACGAAGATATTTGGTTTTTAAACTTTTAAAACCACTTTGTCATTTTATTTCATTTAATCAAACCATTATTAAATAATACTATTGCTTTTTACAATAATTATGAGTGTTTTGTTTCAGTTAGTTTACTTTGTATTTCTAACACCATTTTATAGGCATTTTATTTTTGTACACACAGTCTTGATTTGGATGCAACATCATTTTATAACTTAATATTTTTAAAGACTTAGGATTTCCATCGTAATTTTAGTTTTGCTGCTGAAAATATTTGTAGACATATTCCATCTAATTTCGAAATCCATTACTCTGTTTGGGTTAGTTTGGGTTATGTGGATAATGTGCTTTGTGGAATCTTTAGGGCTTCGACACTTTTCTAATTGTCTTAAATCTTGATTCTAAATTATTTTGAAAATAACTTCACTGCGAAGCGAAAGGACTGCCCGGCCAAGCCAGCAGTTTCGTGGGCGTGGGAGGCGCCTGTCGGCTAGAGGGAACCTCATAGCCAAATGCTTGGACTGGCTTAGAATATCAATAGACTTAATAGACTGTGTTATTATGTTCCATATTTTGAATTAAATAATAGTTGTGATAATACGCCGCTACGGTTTATATGGAATATCAAGTTACTCCACCCGCCAATATCCTAAGAATAATGGGCTAGATGTCAGCCATTTGACTTGCCAAGTTCCTAATCTAATTTTACTTGTGTGTTCACACATGGGACACCATGCGTACGTTGATTCACTAAACCGACTGGTACTTCCAAATAGGTATTAAAAATTAAAAATACTCTAAACTCTAAAGAGTATTTTTAATACATTATATTATAGTGTACAGAGTTTCCCAAATTCGAGCCTCATCATTGGGATCTCGGAAACTAGAAGAGATACGAGGTCGGTTAAATGGAGGCAAAGCTGCGCAGTTTGATGCTGATCAAAGTGCCACTTTACAAGTTTAAAAATTCCGAATACTTCCGAAGATTTTTGGAAAAAAACCGGATATTCCCGATTTAATTTTTATTTTTTTATGACTATTTGAAGAGATATAGCAAAATAAATTTCAGATTTTCAGTGCTACTTTTTCTGTTCTTCAAGATGGTGTTATCAGATTTTCAAGCGGACGTTTCGTATTTGAGCTGTCATCATCAACTTTGTTTTTTTAAATACGGCCCTGGATTTTTTATTACGGATTTTAAGAGCTTCTAAGGTCCCAAAACCAATGATGTATCGCACTTATTCGAAAAATTCATATTAGTGACATTTTCCATAAGAACTCATGTGTTAGAGAGAGAGACAGAAAATAGATTTTTAATAGGATTAAAAACAAAACCTTTTTTTACGCATTAACGCTTTGCATAAAGAAAGCTTAAGAACTAACATAAGAAGTGGTTAATAAATAATATAATTATTGAAGTGTCAAACCTCAAACCATAGGCTCTATATTAGGCTATATTTTTAGCAATTTACCCAAGTAAATAGTTGTGTGGGATTAGATTTGGAACAAATAATAAATTTCAAATTATCATTGTTGTATCGCACTTTTTCGAAAAAATCATTTTAATGATTTCCTGGTAAGATCTTACCAAAAATCTGTTTTCTCTCTCTCTAACACATGAGTTCTTATGGAAAATGCCATTAATATGAATATTTCGAATAAGTGCGATACATCATTGATTCTGGGACCTTAGAAGCTCTTAAAGTCCGTAATAAAAAATCCAGGGCCGTATTTAAAAAAAACAAAGCTGATTATGGCAGCTCAAAAACGAAACATCGGTTTGGAAAACTGATATGACCATCTTGTAGAATAGAAAAAGTAGCAATGAGAATGTGAAATTTATTTTGTAATCTATTCAAATAGAGTCATAAAAAAATAAAAATATAATCGCGAATATTCGGTTTTTTCCAAAAATCTTCGGTGGTGTTCGGAATTTTTAAACTTGTAAGGTGGCGTTTTGATCAGCATCAAATCGAGCAACTCTGCCTCCATTTAACCGACCTCGTATCTCTTCTAGTTCCCGAGATCCCAATGATGAGGCTCGAATTTGGGACACCCTGTACAACTCGGAGGATTCCGCACTCGGCTGTCGCCTCGTGCTAAATGACCTCCTTGTTCGAAAACTGCTTTCAACACTTGTTATATGTAATGTACTGTTTAGGCTTGGGGGTGATGACAGGATACGGAAGACTCCCACTCCAAGGTACACCAATGCGATTGATATCTGAAGAATAGTGAGATACTATACAACGATGGGGTTTATACTGAGCGTAACCCACGTTGTTTTGTTAGGTTATGTTTTTCAAATGTATTTTTCATTTATATGCGTGCGTGCCGATTTTTCTTCTATACAGGGTGTCTTAATTAGTGTATGCCACTATTGCTATCTCTGAAACGCTAAGTGCTACGAGATCGATTAAATTAGAGAAAGGTTGCCTTTTAGACGAATAAAATGCCTAAAAATATTTTGTTGATTATTACAAAAACTGTTCATTTTCGAGACACAGTTTAAATTCGAAAAATTTATAATCTTTTCCGCTCTATAACATGGTGCCTTCAAATTTCACCTCCGGCGTTTCGTGTTCGGGCCACCACCATTAACTTAGTTTTCTTAAATACGGACCTGGATTTTTTATTTCACATTTTAAGAGCTTCTTATGTCCCAAAACCAATGACGTATCGTACTTGTTCGAAAAAATACCATTTTTACTTCTTATTTAGTTCCAACAAAAATTCTCTTTTCTGTGTCCCTCCAACACATTATGTTCTTATGGAAAGTGCCAATATTATGATTTTCGAATAAGTGAGATATATCATTGGTTTTGGGACACCAGAAGCTCTTAAAATCTGAATAAAATATCCAGGACCGTATTTAAGAAAACTAAGTTGATGGTGGTGACTGGAACACGCAACTTCGGAGGTGAAATTTGAAGGCACCATGTTATAGAGCGGAAAAAATTATATATCTTTCGAGTTTAAACTGTGTCTCAAAAATGAACAGTTTTTGTAATAATCAACGAAATATTATTAGGCATTTACCGATTCAGAGATAGTGGCACAGGCTATTTAAGACACCCTCTATACGTGAATATAATACTTGTTGATGTTAATCGAATTTCTCGTCTCTTTCTGTTTAATTATGTCAAGTTCGAATTAGGATGGTATTGAGGCTCCATTTCAAGAAACGAACATCGATCACTAGTTTACAATGTATCTGTTGCCAGGAAAATTCTAACTGTTGTTGGCTATACACGACATGCTGAATTCAAATATATAAGTGAAATTTATCGATCAGCTCTAGTTTTTGAGTTTCAGATATTTACTATCGGAAAAATTGATAAATTTATTAAGAAAAATTTTATTAAAAAATTACACATAGACATCAATCATTTAACATAAATTAAACATTTATTTCTAAAAAACTTTCGTTTATACAACTTTTTCTTGAAGTACTCATTTTGCAGAAACTTTAGAAATTAATGTTAACAAAATGAAACACGTACGTTATTA
>MU184625.1:118642-138432 GCA_016904865.1 Pissodes strobi | reverse complement strand
TGCTATTGCCTCAGAGGTGGCAACCTTGCAATAGTTTAACATCAATACACCATCAATAAATTGCAGGTTGCAGCTGTCAGCTATTTTTCCAGCTAATTTTACCAAGAATATGTGTTTTGACGGCGTTTAACCCGTACTTGAGCAGTCGTAATTTGAAAGAAAAAAAAACCATTTCGCCATTTTTGTTTTCTTCAAAAAACGTAATTTTTGGAAAATTTTCGCGAATATCTCAACTATTTTGACATTTTTGGAAAAAATTTATAAAGTTCGATGATAATCCTCGTAATTTGGAATACAAAGTTTCTAATGAAATTTTTCGTCCGACGATAAACAACTGAGAAATTTTGAAAAAAAGAGTAGAGAGTATATTATTTTTTTCACCACTCTGTATATGATTTTGAAAACTGTTTTTTATGATGGTAACGTGTAAATGGATCGCTTTAACCATTTCCGAGATAAAACGAAAACATTTTAACAGCTATTAAAATGTCGTAGGTGGATGATCTTTTTCATTCGGAAACTCTAGTAGGGAGTTTTTGTGCGCAGAGTTCGATTTTTGCATCGAGAAGGTCGTGTACCGAAATATTTCGAAAAGCGGAGATTTTAAAAAAATAATAATAAAAAGTACCACTCTGGATATGATTTTGAAAATTTTATTTTTATGAAGATAAGATGTAAATAGATCCCTTAACCGTTTTCATGATTAAAACATACAAAATTTTTAATTGCAAAAAGATGGGTTTCATGGAGTACTTTAACGTGCCGTTTTCCATTTGATCGTATGACGTTTCGTTTTTTTTTAATTGACCAAACGTGATGTTTATATTTTCTCGATTGTATCGGTTACGGAAAGAGATATCCCAAATCGATTTGCGCCAATATCTGCGTCGTCTCAGGTTCGATCGAAACGCTCCTATAACATTTTGCGCTGTGACGTCAGGTAAGGCAGGTATTCGATAAAATATCATTTTTCCTCTCAAAAACGAGCATTTTTCTTCAGATCTGGCCACGAAATAGAGAATTCCGTAGGTGGATGATCTTATAAGGGGGTTTTTGGGTTTGCTGAGTGATTTGTGCATCAAAACGGTCGTACGGTTTTTCTGTACCGAAATATTTGGAAAAAATGAGAAATTTATTAAAAATAATTGTTTATTATACCACCCTGTATATGTTTTTGAAAATTTTATTTTTATGATGGTAACATGTATTTATGAGTGCCTTTAACCGTTTCCGAGATAAATACGAAAAAAAAATAGTTTTAAATCAAGTGCATAATTTGAAACTAATTTTAATTAATGGTATTTAGTGGGAATTTCAGTGGTAATTTAAGTAGTGTTTAGTGGTAAGTCTTGAGGTAATTAAGGGTATCAGAGGAAATGAACGGTCATTTGGAAGTAATTACTGGTAATTTGTGGTAATTTCTGTCAAAAGTGGTATTTTAGTGTACGCAAATTCACTACTGTAATCCCCCTCGGTCATACTGGAACAATTTCCTTCAATGTGTGCAAGAAGCACGTTCGAACCATTATCTACCATCTAATTGAAATAGTATTATCGTATTACATAGCAGCTGGATCTTAATCCCTGAATAACTTCCATACTTACGTTTAGAAATCTCCCAATATTTCCAGCATTTTTAGCGTCCATAATATAAATATTGTCTTTTTCGTCTGGACCAAATAACTCCCTCACAGACAAATATCTCGAATTTCTTTCGTCTACGTCCTTTGCCTTGGGATTGAAACTAAGCACTTCTCGGCCGTCTGAAATATCATATTTATTGTAATTTAACTAAAAGCACATTCCAATCAAATATATGAAATATGGTAGCGAAATCAAAATGGTATTATCAAAGTATATGTAAACTATTAGCTCCACTTCCCCAAATATTTTCTGCCAGCCGCCGGAAATCCGCAGATTGTTGGCAGCATGTGGAGCGCTTTAGTTTAATCAGACGTTCGTGTGTAGGCAGAGTGTTCAGAACAGTCATATTTGTGAAAATCCTTAATTTTATTTGTATTTTAATATTTTATTTGAAATTCGATGGAAATATATACGAAGCAATGTAAAAGACAAAGGCAAATAAGTAAAATCTATAGTCGGATCAGCGAATAGATATAGTAATAAAATTAGGTGAAGGAGGCGACAAGACCGGAAAAATCGTCTAGCTGTCAGATTTGTTTTAGAAACAATAGGATTTTGCTTGCTCTTTCTTCGATATAATGGAGCGTTGTAAATATTAAATATATTTTGGCCCTGTGAAACTAACCCAAAGTTGATTCGACGATTAACCCAAATTTACCAAATCTACGAAAATTGATTATAACGTATCGGAACCAGTTCAAATGGTTAAAATACGATGAGACTAAGTGAAATTAACCGAAAGTTGAATCGACGACTAACCCAAACTAACCAAATCTATTAAAATTGATTATAACGTATCGGAACCGGTTCAAATGGTTAAAATAAGATAAGACTAAGTGAAACTAACCGAAAGTTGAATCGACGACTAACCCAAACTAACCAAATCTATTAAAATTGATTATAACGTATCGGAACCACTTTAAATGACTAAAATAAGTTGAGAATAACTGAAACTAACTGAAAGTTGAATTGACAACTAACCCAAACTGACCAAATCTATTAAAATTGATTTAACCTATAGAAATCGGTTCAAATTACTAAAATAAGTTGAAACTAAGTGAAGCTAACCGAAAGTTGATTGTATGTCTAACCCAAATTAATCAAATCTAGTAAAATTGATTATAACTTATCGATACCCATTCAAATGACTAATTGAGAGTAAGTGAAACCAGGGCCTATTTTACCATAAGGCCCATTAGGCCCGGGCCTAGGGCCCCATGGCAAGTGGGGCCCGAAATGTGCAACATAAAAAAAACTACATAGTTATAAAAATATTTAAAAAAAAATAAATTTTCTCATGTGAGGGAGAAAATATAGGTAGTACATTTTCATTTGTATTCTTAATTATACTTATTCAGTTTTAAAGTGACGTTTGGTCTATTTATCATCATTTTGTACCCGTGTCTGAAATTGTTTACCCTAGAAGGTAAAATTATGGTAAGTTATATAGGTATACCTTCAATGTAATTAGCTATAGATTTTTTTCGTAATTTGTTTTTTATTGTCTTGAAGTTTAAAATAAATTAATAGAACACATTTTTATTTTGTTTTTAATTTCAGAGTAATAAGTACGAGTTACAACTATAAAAGTGGTAGTGAGAAGCGGAAGAATAATAAATTAAGGGAAAATGAAAAAGAAAAGCAGAAAAATGCAATGTTGATATATCTTCTGATGCGCAAGAAAACCATAATATGTTGAAAGAAACGTCTAATTTAGTGTATGAAGAAGCAAATCCAACCAGTAATAATCTTACAAGGTTGATCGAAAAAAAGTCACTGACGCTGGTGACATCAGTACTTCAGAAATTGACAATGCAACCAATAAGAAGGACCTTACTTCTCAAGAAGGCGACGAGGCATTTCCTCTTGATCTAGCAGACTGGCCGAAGAATATAAGCTTAGATTTCCAGGAACATTTTATTAAAAACATACAAGAACAAAATATAGACAAAATAAGTGGGTGTGCGAAACAATTTCACGGTAAAAAAACCAGGCAATTACAAAGTTCAGGATTTTACAAAGTAAAAGTAAATGACGAAAAGTCCTCCGTGAGTGGTTAGTGTTTACTCCCAAATCTGGCTGTGTTTACTCTTATGTATGTATTTTTTTTTTCGAAGAAAGGTGTTGGTGTTACCGTTAGCCTCAGTGTATTTCTGTTAATTTAAATATTATTTTATTTTACTAATTTATGTTTTGGTTCAATAAAACTTTTTTTTATCTTGTTTCGTGTTCGTTTTCTGGTTTTTCTAAAATCTATTATTTTTTTATTAAAGTGAATGGAAATTAATTCTGGAAAAACTTAATTCAAATCTGAATAAAAAACTACATTATAAATAATATTTTTAGTTCGAAATCGAAACAAAAAAATTCAAATGGGAGTCGAAGTCATATTGGGGCCCGAAAAATTGCTAGGCCTAGGGCCCAACTCCTTGAAAAATAGGTCCTGAGTGAAACTAACAGAAAGTTGATTGGACGACTGACCCAAACTAACCAAATCTATTTAAATTGATTATAACGTATCGGAACCGGTTCAAATGATTACAATAAGTTGAGACTAAGTGAAACTAACCGAAAAATGAATCGACGACTAACCCAAACTAACCAAATATATTAAAATTAATTATAACGCCTCGGAACCGGTTCAAATTGTTAACATAAGATGAGACTAAGTGAAACTAACCGAAAGTTGATTCGACGACTAACCCAAATTAACCAAATCTATTAAAATTGATTATAACGTATCGAAACCGCTTTAAACGACTAAAATAAGTTGAGAATAAGTGAAACTAACGGAAAGTTGAATAGACGAGACTAACCCGAACTAACAAAATCTATTAAAATTGATTATAACGTATCGAAACCGGTCCAAATGACTGAAATAAGTTGAAACTAAGTGAAGCTAACCGAAAGTTGATTGGACGACTAACCCAAAACTAACCAAATCTAGTAAAATTGATTATAACTTATCCCCACCGATTCAAATGACTAAAATAAGTTTAAACTAAATGAACCTAACAGAAAGCTGATTGGACGACTAACCCAAACTAACCAAATCTATTTAAATTGATTATAACGTATCGGAACCGGTTCAAATGATTAAAATAATTTGAGACTAAGTGTTACTAACCAAATCTATTCATTTGATTATAACGTATCGGAACCGGTTTAAATGACTAAAATAAGTTGAGACTAAGTGAAACTAACAGAAAGTTGATTGGACGACTAACTCAAACTAACCAAATCTATTAAAATTGATTATAACGTACCGGAACCGGTTCAAATGATTAAAATAAGTTGAGACTAGGTGAAACGAACCGAAAGTTAAATCGACGACTAACCCAAACTAACAAAATCTATTAAAATTGATTATAAAGTATCGGAACCGGTTCAAATGATTAAAATAAGATGAGACTAAGTGAAACTAACCGAAAGTTGAATCAACGATTATCCCAAACTAACCAAATATATTAAAATTGATAATAAGGTATCGGTACCGGTTCAAATGATTAAAATAGGATGAGACCAAGTGAAACTAACCGAAAGTTGAATTGACGACTAACCCAAACTAACCAAATCTATTAAAATTGATTATAACATCGGAACCGGCTCAAATGACTAAAATAAGTTGGGACTAAGTCAAACTCACCGAAAGTTCATTGGACGACTGACCTAAATTAACCAAATCTCTTAAAATGTATTATATTGTATCTGAACCGCTTTAAATGACTAAAATAAGTCGAGAATAAGTGACACTAACCGAAAGTTGATACGACTAGATAAGTTGATATAACTCAGATAAGTTCAATAAGTTAAAACTAAGTGAAACTAACCGAAACTTGATTCGACGATTAACCAAAATAATCAAATCTATTAAAATTGATTATAACATTTCGTAGCCGGTTCAAATGACTAAAATCAGTTGATATTAACTGAAACTAACCAAAAGTTGATTAGACGACTAACCCAAACTAACCAAATCTATTAAAATTGATTATAACGTATCGGAACCGCTTTAAATGACTAAAATAAGTTGAGAATAAGTGAGATTAACAGAAAATTGAATCGACGAATAAATTTGCATAAACATAAATATTGACAGATTGTCTTTACGTTTTAGTGACATAACCATATTCTGTGTTTCACTCGACCTGGTATAAATAAAAAGGAAAAGTGTAGATTTTGTCGAAATTAAAAATACAACAATGACAACTGTAAAAAAAGTCATATATATTTGTCGGTATCGTTTATAGTTAAGATTTAAAAAATTATAAAGATTTATAAGGCAACAAAAAGGTTTGATCTTTTATCGTTTTTCTAGAAATAAGTTTGCTAAACTTGCAGTTATTTAGTTACAAAATAAGCATAAAATATAGTAATAATATGATACAGCCATGCAGTCTACAAAATTAATCTAGTACATTTTAGCTGTTACTGACCTTACTTGTCACAAATACATCAAAACTAACTATAAACAGTACCGAAAAATGCATATGACTTTTGTTATACAGTTGTCATTGCACTATAGAGTTTCGATTTTTAAATTACGACAAAATCTACACTTTCCTTATTATTTATTTATACCAGGTCACGTAAAAGACAGAATATGGTTATGCCACTTACACGTGAAGACAATGTGTCAATATTTATGTTTGTACAAATTTAGTCGTCGATTCAACTTTCGGTTCCTTCCACTTATTCTCAACTTATTGTAGTCACTTGAAGTGGTTCCGATAAGTTATAATTAATTTTAATAGATTTGGTTAGTTTTGGCTATTCGTGGATTCAGCTTTCGGTTAGTTTCACTTAGTCTCAACCTACTTTAATCATTTGGATCGGTTCCGATACGTTATAATAAATTTTAATAGATTTGATTAGTTTGGCTTAGTCGTCCAATTAATTTTCGGTTAGTTTCAGTTAGTATCAACTTATTTTAGTCATTTGAACCGGTTACGATACGTTTTAATCAATTTTAATAGATTTGGTTAGTTTTGGTCTATCGTCGAATCAAGTTTCAGTTAGTTTCACTTAGTTTTAGCTTATCTTAGTCATTTGAACTGGTTCCGATACGTCATAATCAGTTTTGATAGATTTGGTTAGTTTGGGCTAGTCGTCGAACCAACTTTTGGTTAGTTTCACTTATTCTCAACTTATTTTAGTCATTTAAAGCGGTTCCGATAAGTTATAATCAATTTTAATAGATTAGGTTAGTCGTCGATTCAACTTACGGTTAGCTTTACTTAGTCTCAAATTATTTTAATCATTTGAATCGGTTCCGATACGTTTAATCAATTTTAATAGATTTGGTTAGTTTGGGTTAGTCGTCCAATCAACTTTTGGTTAATTTCAGTTAGTATCAACTTGTCATTTGAACCGGTTACGATACGTTTTAATCAATTTTAATAGATTTGGTTAGCTTTGGTCAATCGTCGAATCAAGTTTCAGTTAGTTTCACTTAGTTTTAACTTATCTTAGTTATTTGAACCGGTTCCGATATATTATAAACAATTTTAATTGATTTGGTTAGTTTGGGTTAGTCGTCAAATCAACTTTCAGTTAGTTTCACTTAGTCTCAACTTATTGTAGTCATTTGAACCGGTGCCGATACGGTATAATCAATTTTGATAGATTTGGTAAGTTTGGGTTAGTCGTCCAATCAACGATAGGAAAATTCCGCATCGCGAGACGAAAACATAAACCATGTAGTGACGTGGCCGTGAAAAATCACTCTCATGGAATTATTATATATTTTTAAATAAATTTTAAGAAATTCCACTATTTACTATCTTTAAAACGGTCAAAGTGACAAAGTTGATTAAAGTAGAAAAAAGTTGCCATTATTGATGTCTCTTCAAGATCGATTTGCAGTGTTGTTAATTTCCTATAGGATTCTGAGATAGCAACAGTGGTATCACATAAAAATGACACCCTGTAAAGCAAATTTCAATTTCCTCTTATGAAAATATTTTTACAACTTTGCTCAGTTTCACTTGATTTTTCACCCGGCCGGCAGGGGCTGGCAGTCAGTAGGTCTTTCGGTACGTATCCATACAATCTCCTGAATACATATCAGGTAAACACCTGACTAGAGGAAGCCACGCGAATCGATCGGACAATTACGCAGCGCATCGCTCATCTCCAATTATCACGTGATATAAAGGAATGTAGCTGAATTACATCAAAACATTTACCGCTGAGTGAACTTACTAGTTTGCTTATACTATGGTATTATTTCCCTCCTCTCAATATTGTGTAAAATAAAGAAAAAGTGGCACCAACAATGATACCAAACCACAAAAAGCTCAAATATTTCACTTGCCATTTTCATTTTTGAAGGCGATAAATAGCCCGGCATGTTAAAACAATGAAATATCCTATTGGAAGTTACCTTCAAATGTACGATTTCATGGCCAGTTTTAACATACTATATTATATTTCAAATATGTTCGCGGATTAAGTTAATAAAACGTCAAAACAACAAAACTTTAATTTCTTCGGAAAAAGTTTTGCTTGGTAACAGATTTACGTTGAAAAAATTAAAATGTAATCAAAAGCCAAAATTTCATTACAAAAATATTTCATATTATAATGAGAGGCTGGCTAAATCCAGTAACGTTGCTAAATAATCATGGTCTATTGTGAATGACTTAAGGAATAAGACTTCTTCGTTTAGCACAATCGCTAATTCACCTGAGAACCTAAACAATTACTTTGTAAATGTGGCTAAAGATTTAATGAACACCATAACTCCTTCTCATGATCCACTTTCATATCTCTCTCTAATGCTAATGTGAATTTACACAGTTTCTTCTTTACGCCTGTAGCATTTGCTGAGCTTCGCAGCACACTTAGACATTAAAATCAAATTCTCATCCGAGATTGATGGGCTTACTCTGAAAATGTTCTCAAACCTGCCGGAAGGCACATTAAACCATCTTACTACTTTAATTAACAAGTAATTCCAAAATGGTATTTTTCCAAACTGTCTTAAGACGGCCATAATTATTCCTTTGCATAAAGGAGGAGATAAAGACCAAGCTTCGAACTATCGCCCAATCGCATTCCTTCCCACATTATCAAAGATCATTGAAAGATTGGTTAAAAAAAGGCTTCTATCTTTTCTCTCTAAATATAAAATACTTTCTACCCATCAATTTGAATTTTTAAGTAGCAAATGCACAAATGAAGCTATGTTTTCCCTCTTTAATTATGTATACTCCAACCTGAACAACCATCACTATACAGCAACAATTTACAGTGATTTCTTTAAAGCTTTCGATTGTGTAAATCATAATATCTTAATTAACAAATTGCAGTACTATGGATTCAGAGGAGTGCCTCTCGAATGGTTTAAGTCGTATCTTAACGACAGAAGTCAGCTTATGCGGGTTGATACGACATTGCTGGTCTGGACATTAGCGGTAAAGTCTGTCTCTTTGCGGACGATACTAGTTTCACTTGGGGCAACCCGGACATTACAGCGCTTCACAGCTGTATCTAGTGACTTAATCACCATTAAATCATGGTGAGATTCTAATCTGTGCTTCAACGTTTCTAAAATTAAAGTTTTATCATATAAAAGTACGTTGCAATCTTTTGTACTTAATAACACCACTATTGACGTTGAATCTGTGAAATTCTTGGGGCTTGTTGTGGACAGCCATTTAAAGTAAGTAAGTAAATTTATTCATGTCATCAATGATAAAATTTTACAACCGTCACAAAAACATATATATAAAGGTAATAATCTAAAAAAGTCAATTAATACAGACATGACTCAGCAGTTACTAGTCACGGCATACTCTGCAATAAAATAACAAAAACACACTATACTCACATTATAGGAGTTTAAATAGTTCTTTGCTTTAAAAAAAGGACAATCTTAAAAGATAAAACTCCATAAAAGCAAACACAATGGAAATTAAAAACATTAGAAACACAAGTTAAAAATTTCAATTAGAATAATATTGGTAAATCGGATAATCCAATAACTACCTGGTAAGACAGCTACAGACCCGACTGCATGAATTCATTGATGCTATAAAATACCCCATCACACAGTATGTTTTCCACAGTATGCGCAAAATGTTTCTCTGGTAAGGCTTTTATGTCATGTGGCAATTTATTAAAACAGGCTGAGGCGTAATAGAGAATTGATATCGCAAATTTCTTGAGTCTAAGAAAGGACATGTGTAGATTTTCAGCCTGCCTTGTGTTACGATTATGTAAGTTCCCTACTTGGTTGTATCTAAAAAGGGTTTTCTTTGCATATAAGAGGCATTCAAAGACGTAGCGTGCAGGCAAGGTAAGTATTTACAAGTGCCTGAAAGAGTTCCTTACAACCTCCCTGTACCGAAGACCCTCTACAACTCTTAGTGCTCGTCTTTGTAGTTTAAAAATCCTTTCCGCTTGAGGAGCGTGACCCCAAGCCAACAAACCATAATTACAGCCTGACTGGATCAGAGAATGAAACATCATCAGCAAAACATTTTTCCCACCTGTCGTTTTTAGGATTTTTAAAAGATATATTGCCTTGCAAATTTTATTAGAGATAGATTCAAAGTGCTTGTCAAAAACTAGGGCAGGATCAAAGTGAACCCCCAGAAACCTCACTGCCCCGGTCTCAGCAGCACTGGTACCTTCAGTGTTTCTTAACGAAAACAACAATTATTTATCAGTCTTTCCCACATTGAGCTTCAATCGATTTGCATTAAACCATTGGTCCAAACCTGAGACCGCCCCCTCCATCATTTGATCTAGGTTAACCAGACTGTCACTTCTGCACAGAGCTGTAGTGTCATCTGCCTACAACACCAGCTTACACCCCACAGATTGATCGATGTCATTAACATAAATTATGAAGAGGAGCGGTCCCCATATTGACCCTTGAGGCACCCCATGACTCATTAGACACTCCTCAGACCAAGCCCCATTTACATAGGTTCTTTGAGTACGTCCCATGAGATATGTCTGCAGGAGTGCAAGACTTTGATTACTCAAGCCAAGAAGAAGAATCTCATGGGATATGCAGTCAAAGGCCTTTGAGAGGTCACAGAAAGTTGCTCCAACGTGAAACCCCATCTCAAAACCCTTAACTACATACTCCAGGAGATCCAATATAGCTCCTGTGGTTGATCTGTTTTTCCTAAAACCAAATTGAAATTTTTTTTAGGATCTGGCTATGTTCAAAATCACCATATATTTGATTTTGTAGTAGTCTTTCAAATATCTTAGAGATTATTGGTATTAGGGTAATCGGTCTGTAGTTGTTTACATCATTCCTGCCACCTTTCTTCCAAATGGGTATTACTTTTTGGATTTTAAAAGAAGTTGAGCATATACCCTCCCATATGCATAGATTAAAGTGTGGTTAATGGATAAATATGATATTCTTTTATTTGTTTTAGAAGAGGTACATTTAATCCGTGGATATCTAATGAGTGTTTGTTTTGTAGAAACCCTATTGCATCTCGAACCTGTATATGTGACAGTTCCTCAAAGAAGAAACCCCCTTCAGGTATGTCAAATTGACCGAGAAATGCTTCTGGAGCGTCCTCTGTTAGTGGGATTCCGTTTATGGTCTCCTCAGCAATATTAGCGAAAAAGTTATTGAAGCCAGAAGCAGTGATATCCATGGATGCTGCACTCCCTTTGACAGATTGCCTGTGCTCATTCACCACCTGCCAAGCTGCTCTCACCTGATTGTCGGCCTGTAAAATGAAATTTGAATTTGCTTGTCTTTTTGCCTTATTGATTTCTCTCCTATACCTAGATCTGAAAATTTTAACTGGCTCCGCTACCTCTGGTGATCCAGAATGTAAATACAAACTAATTGGGAAATGCAAAGTTTCCCGCATATGTCTTAGGTCATCATTAAACCAAGACACATGCTTGCCTTTAGTTGCATGTCTTTTTCTAATAGGAAAAGAGGCTTCCATGGCCCCAACAATGAGATCCATAAAGATTTTTGTTTTTTTTTCTACCCCATCTAGAGACTTTAAAAAAGACCAATCTGTGCCCTCTAAAATCCCAATTAAATGTTGAATGCCTCTTTGTGTTATGGGTCTATGAGAGAACACAGTATCTTCATTACAGGGTGATGCTTTTACACAATCAAATTCAATTTGAACTGCTTTATGGTCAGATATTAAACCCATGAAAACATCAGTGGAGTAGCTTAAAAGTTCTTTAAAATTTATACAAATATTGTCAATAGGTTGTTTCCCTTGTTTTTCTGTGAAAAATTGTATGATTTTCGAAAATCGGTGAAAGCTGTCTTACGATTAGTCTGGATGTTAAAATTAATATTAAAATCTCCAACAATACATATGTCGTAGCCAGATTACAAAATCCGTCGTTTTATAAATTGCCTAGGCGTTTTATAAATAGCGGCCAAATTGTCAAATTTTCGTTTACCTTTCAGTATTTTGCTGTCTGGCTAGCCGTATTATTAAATGTCTAGGCGTTTTATAAAACGACGTTCAACACGAGGCCAGATTGTCAAATGTTAAGATAATAAAAAGCGGCTAAAACTCAAGTTACGTTCTATGTCTTATTTACCTTTTCTTCTTAATTTTGGGTTAGTTTGGGTTAGCCTTGAGTTAGTTCTGGTTGGTTCTTGTTGACTGAGTCTCCGTAGCGAGCGAAGCGAGCGGAGGTCCATGCAAAGCCATAATAATACCCCGTCGCCCTCAGTTGCGATCCGGGTATTATTATGACTTTGCATGGCCCTCCGCTCGGTTCGCTCGCTACGGGAGCTCAATCGACAAGAACTAACCCAAGACTTACCCATATAACATACTTAAATACATTGATTAAAATTTTGATTGCCCTAACTTTTAAATAAAACTTTTATTTTACAAAATGACTACAACGTCTCACCCGCCAGAATGTCAAGCAGAAGTTAATCTTAAACATTTGATAATCTGGCCGCGTGTTGACCGTCGTTTTATAAAACGCCTAGGCATTTTACAATCCGACTAGTCACATAGGAAAATAATGAATGTTAAACGAGAATTTGACAACCTGACCGCCTTTTGTAAAATGTCTAGACATTTTATACAAAGGCGGGTTTTAGAATGTGGCTACGACACATACATATTTAAAACTTGTGGTTAAAGTTTCTAACAAACAATTTACTACATTCATAAAGACATAAAAGTCTCCTGGTGGGTGGTAAATGGCAACAACAATAGTGCTTAGCTCTGTTACCTCAACTGCAGCTATTTCGCATGTCATTTCAACTGACAATCCTATCAGGTCCTTCCGTTCATATCCATTGACATCGCATTTCATCAGGATCAATGCTCCACCATGTTCCTAGTGACATACACACAGGTGTATCCTTGGACATGGAATGACTCCAGTTCATCCTCACATAAAAAATGCTCTGTAAGACATACAAAGTCTATCCTGCCATGAGCACTCAAAAGAAATACCTCCAGCTCTTCAACCTTGTTTCGTATTGAACACACATTCTGATGAAAAACAGTCAGTTTTTGAATCCGTGAACAGTTTGCGCTTGTTGACGGCTCTGAATATTCTGAAAATGGTTAACCAAGATTCCCACAGGCCACAAGGGTCCCTCCATATTTTCTGCTGCCTGGTTAGATGATACACCCAAACGGAAAGAGCCTCTTTTGTTTTCGTTTTTTTGGGTGCATTTTTTCGCAAATGCACTCATTACTAATGCGTTGGCTGATTAGATAGTTCCTTATATCCACTGGTTGAACTGAGGAGTCAAAGCCAGTCACAAAAAGCCAAGTTTTCGTGGGCTGGGAAGCTACTTTTAGTAGACCAGTTTTAGCTGTGCCTTTAACGGGTGGTGGGTGGATTGTTGTAGGTACTTGCCGTTTTTTGTGTCTTACTAGCGTCCAGCCTTCCTCACGATCCTCGGCACCCCCAAGCTGCTCGGATTGGGTATATTTTGCCTGTCTTTCATTGCTTTCCAGGCCATTTTTATGGATCTGCGTTTCAACTTCCAAAATAACCAGCTTTTTTTTGTTGTTGCTTTGTTTTTGTCGTCAAATTGTCTTTTTTGACGCTACCGTCATCTTTGACATTGACGTTCTTGTCGGTCTCTTGGGATGGTGTGCGAATATCGATATAGTCGACTTCGACGTCGATAACTCTACAGAATCGGCGCCGGACCTTTGTTTTGTCGATTGTGTCGATGCAGTCGAGCCGGCAACAGCGCAATCTGTCTGTTTTTTATCCAAACTAACCCAGATCCTCATTCGGTCCTGTCATGAGTTGACCTTGACTTTTATTTACTATTTGATTGGCGGGAATTTTTTGCACTTTTTCTTCGGGTTTTCAGAGCTTACTCGAACTTTTCCCTCCATTGGAATTTTCTTGAAGAATCTTATTCTTGTCCGTTAATTCAGCAACTAACCTGTTTAGATATGCCATCATCTCCGATAAAGTCGCAGGATCGAGATTGGGATTTCCAACCTCAGATTCGGCCTCACAACAGAGAACACGGCTTTTATCAATAAATACCACTTTTTCGTACCAGTCTCTTACAGTTCCAAAGGGGGACAAAGAACACAAAGTCAAAGTCACCGTCAATGTATATGTGTATTAAGTGGTTACACGTGTTTCGCCTTACGGCATCATCAGACCTTACTTATGTAAACAACAACCACAACGCTCACAAGTTAAAATGATAATATAGGTTTAACTTGTGAGCGTTGTGGTTGTTGTTTACATAAGTAAGGTCTGATGATGCCGTAAGGCGAAACACGTGTAACCACTTAATACACATATACATTGACGGTGACTTTGACTTTCTGTTCTTTGTCCCCCTTTGGAATTAAAAATTAAGTCCCTTTGAGAATTATAGATGATTATTTTGTATTAGTCTCTTACAGCACAAGATCCATGGAATACGTTGCCACACTGCATACTTGTCGCGACACTAGTTTTTTTGGTTTTACAGCATTCAAATGCCACTTGGCGCCATCTTGAATATTTAAAGTGGGACTTGCACATCGATGCCTTATCAAAAAAAATAAGTTCTGCCTGTTTTGCGCTAAGAACTGTTTCAAGGGAGCTTAACGTGTCAACTGCTAGAACAGTCTATTATGCCCTTTTTGAGTAGCACCTCCGATACGCCCTTCCATTCAAAAAAACCTAAGCCTCCTTGGTTAACTCATAATTGAAAAAAAAAATGACTGAACTTAAACATAAAGCCTTACGAAAATACCAAAGATCAAAAACAAAAATTATTACATTGAGCTCAAAAACTATGTCTCTTTTGCTGCTAGATGTGAGAAAAAGGCATACTTTTCTATGCAAATAAATAATTGCAAAGGTCCTAACAAAAGTAAAAACATTTGGGGTAAATTATCTCGCTGGAAAATAATTAATAAACGTAACTATACAGTTCCAGATGCTCTTAAGGACCCAAACAATATCAATAACCATTTAAATGACAATGTACCAGACATTAATATCAAACCAGGGATGCTGCATGATTATCTTAGTTCGACAGTCAATTGGGAACAGTTTCAATTTAAACTGATGACTGAGGAGGAGGTGATGCAAATTATTGGGAGTTTAAAGTGTAATGCCATAGGGGTTGATGGAATATCCATGAAAATGATTAAATACAGTCTGCCTTATTGTTTGGGGCCTTTGGTAAATATTGTAAACTCTTCTCTGGAGACTCGTTGTGTGCCGGATGTATGGAAGTTGGCGCTAGTTACTCCTTTGCCTAAGATTGGTAATCCGACCAACCTTAGTGAGCTGCGTCCCATCAGCATACTGCCTGCGGCGTCAAAGGTTCTGGAAAGAGTGATCAGACGTCAAATGACTGACTTTCTTCAGGGCAAGGGTGTGCTTCCCAAATTTCAGTCTGGTTTCCGTCCTAACTATAGCTGTGCCACAGCACTTCTTCAAATCACAAGTGACATTGCACATGCTTTTGATGAGGGTCAGTCATGTCTGTCTGTGATGATTGATATGACCAGGGCATTTGTTTCTCTGAATTTGGACCTCCTGTCGGCAAAATTAGACTATTACAACATGTCAGTACATGGCTGGTTTCGAAGCTACCTTAGTGGTAGAAAGCAGGCTGTGAGGGTGTTGGAGGATGGTCGGACTGGAGGGCTGTTGGGAAGGGTGTCCCGCAGGGCTCCATTCTTGGACCACTCCTTTTCACAGTGTTTACATCAGACATTGTTAATAGTATTAACTATCATATGTATGCAGATGATCTGCAAATTTATTTACCATCACCTCACGCCTTCCTCCCAGATACAATTGGCAAAATAAATATGGATTTGGATAGTGTTTCTGGTTGGGCGGTGGATAACTCCCTACTCATAAACCCTAGAAAGACACAAGCAATTGTGTTCTCTTGCACTGATATTGATATTGATCTGTCTGGATTCAAAACTTAATTTCAACTCTCATGTTAATAGTATTTGCCAGAAAACATCTTAAACTAAAATCAATTTATGAATTCCGGGATATTTTACCATACTTCTCTCAGATAGTTTAACTCTTTCAATTCCTGATTATCTTGATATAGTATATGGGCCATTTCTCAGTATTCACAATCAATATCGAATTCAAAAAGTTCAGAACAATTGTGCTAGATTTATTAATAGAATCCCTATGAGGGATCATATTAGTGGTCATGTTGGGGAGGTGTTTCAGTGAAACATGGGTCAAAAGCGATATGTTCGCCTAAGTTGTATGATACATAAAATAATTTTAACTAAAGAACCCCTTTATTTGTATGAATTAGTTATTAGAAGAAGTAGTGCACATTCGGTTTGGCAATAGACTATGTATACCTAGTCATAAAACCGAATTTTTTAAATCATGCTTCTTGTACCTTATGTCTCATGTTTACAATTCGTTGCCTGAATGTTTTAAAAAGTTAAGTGTTCCTATTTTTAAGTCCAAAGTAAAGAAGTTTGTATGTGATAACTTGTTAGAAATTTAGTTATGCATATTTATGATTACCTTATTTATACATTTTGGCTTTTGTTATTTTTTTCGGTAGATATGAAAATACACTTTATGGTGGTAATTTCTACCTTTATAGACAAACACAAACTTTGTAATGTTTATAATAAAGATTATTTTATTTATTTTTTTTTATTCTGGGGTACGCGCTGTGCGACTAAATTTGAGCGTATTTTCAAACTAGAAAAGAGAGCTGTTCGATACTCACTGAGACTAAACAATAGAACTCACTGTCAGGATTTCTTTAAAAGATTTAAAATATTAACTCTTCCTTCCTTATTCATATTTGAATCCGTTTGCTTAATCCGTAAGCATGTATCTGCTATTCCAGATATGCCATCTGTCAACTATCCACTTAGGAACACGGAGCATGATCTTTATCTGCCAACCTCACGCTCAGAGTTAGTTAAAAGCGCTATGCTGTACAAGGCAAAAAAGCACAATTATCTGCCATTTGAAATGAAGTCAATAACATCCTTTTCCCGAATTTCGCAGAGCTTTGAAATCATACTAGAGAGAGCCTTATACACAGTGAACGACTTTTTTTATTAATACTTAATTTTGAGCATCCTGCACACTGGTTTAAGGATTTAATGTTTGGTGTTTAATGTTTAAGATTTGATGTTATTTATTTTGATACTTCATATTTTACAATATTTTGACCACGTACAATTTGCACAATTGTATAAAGTTTTGTATAGTTAGATTCTTCTTTTTCTTTTTATTGTGTGTTTCTATTTGTGTTTTTATATGTTTTGTACTCTAGCTTTCTCTACAAATTGTAAAATTTTTTGACAATAAAACATCTTATTATTATTATCATTTTCATGCCTTTTTTACCCAAGTGGAGATAATCACCGTTAATATTTTAATTAAAAAATTAATTTACAAATTAAAATAATAAAATTATTCTAAGGGCGTGGTATAAACAAAAAATGTTTTAACACCTCCCATGAATAAAAATCTATAATCGTTAAATCCGATATCCTTCTTGCTACAAAAGTGGATTACTTTGTCCAGTGCAAATAGGAATTTGCTACAATACAATATTGGAAAAAAAACAGTTCTAATTTTCCAGCAAAAAAAATCCCAGTAGATCCAAATTCTGCTTACAGTATTAAAAGCTAACCCTATTATCCCATGATAACAAAGAAGCAACGCACCAAACATTATTTCTTTTAATATGTTGTCTTCCACAATCAATTTAAAAATGAGGAAAATGAGGATGCTATAATTTACACATGAGTTATGCTAGACTCAAACAACTTCCCATTTCCCACCACCAATCGCATAACAAATTATTCAAATAATAATTTGGAGGAAATTTAAAAAGAAATATTACTACAACGACACAAAAATAAACAGTTATTCATACCATCATCGTCATCGCTGATAGTAACAGTATCTATATCATCGGTGATTCCGTCAACCAATGATCTGACATCTCTGTCGGACGGTTCTTGTTTTATTTTTACTTCTGGATCCTTGAATGTTGCCTTTTCTTCCTTCTTTTCCCTGTCTTTCATTTCGTCGTCATCTCTCCTTCTTCTTAGCCTTGATCTAAAAAAAGGTTAGCTATTATAAATGAATCTGTTTTACTTTAATTGGATGGTTTTGAAATCATTTAAACGTGCTTCAAAATTTGATACAAACTTTTCCCTGCTTAGTCTCGACAATAACCAAACGACAACAATATTGCTGAAATGTTAACCTTTTCAACTCGCTGTTAATCTTGTATTGCTAGACCTCCTGTCGATATATTTTTACCGAACGTGCCACAATCTGTCTTTCGTCCACCAAAAGATGGCATCGCCATATGACAAAATTTTAAGAAAATGATGAGTTTATTTACTTGGTAATTTAAAACTAGAGACCATAATTTTGTACGCGAATTAATAATTTTTCGGGTGTTTGCTTATTATTTCCTATCTTGCCGATCCTTACACGTATGTGGGCCACGACTACCGATGGGATGCAATTAATATCCTATAATATTCAATTGGGCTTTGAAAGAGAATTGGACTGAGTTGAGGAGAATGGCAGTACATTTTTGAGCGATACATATCGACTTAGTATAGACATAATAAAAGCGAAGTCACTAAAGGCTATATTTAAGGCTGGAAGAACGTGCATTTTTAATTTATTTATATCTTTCGTGCATAGCGGTCGTGTGGAAAAACAATTTCTCTCTAGGGAAAAGTAATAACAAAGTATATGTAAACTAGTAGCTCCACTCCCCCAAATATTTTCTACCAGCCGCCGAAAATCCGCAGATTGTTGGCAGCATGTGGAGCGTTTTAGTTTAATCAGTCGTTCGTATGTAGGCAGTGTTCAGAACAGAGTCGGATTTGTGAAAATCCTTAATTTTATTTCTATTTTAATATTTTATTCGGACTTCGGTGGAAATATATACGAAGCAATGAAAAATACAAAGGCAAATAGGAAAAATCTATAGTCGGATTAGTGAATGGATAGGTTAATAAAATTAGGTTAAGGAAGCGACAAGACCGGAAAAATCGTCTAGGTGTCAGATTTTTTTTTATAAGTACATATTATATAACGATAATGTAATGCTTTGTAAATATTAAATATATTTTGGCCCTGTGAAACTGACCCAAAGTTTAATCCACGACTAACCCAAACTAACCAAATCTACTAAAATGGATTATAACGTATCAGAACCGCTTCAAATGACTAAAATAAGTTGAGAATAAGTGAAGCTAACCGAAAGTTAAATCGACGACTAACCCAAACTAACCAAATCTATCAAAATTGATTATAACGTATCGAAACCGGTTCAAATAACTAAAATAAGTTGAGACTAAGTGAAACTAACCCAAAGTTGATTCGACGACAAACTACCAAATCTATTAAATTGATTATAACTTATCGGAACCGGTTCAAATAACTAAAATAAGTTGAGACTAAGTAACACTAGCCGAAAGTTGTTTGGACGACTAACCCAAACTAACCCAAAGTTGATCCGACGACTAACCCAAACTAACTAAATTTATTAAAATTGATTATAAGGTATCGGAACCGGTTCAAATAACTAAAATAAGTTGAGACTAAATGAAACTAGACGAAAGTTGTTTGGATGACTAACCCAAATTAACCAAATCCATTAAAATTGATTATAACGTATCAGAACCGATTCAAATGATTAAAAT
>MU184625.1:100696-118632 GCA_016904865.1 Pissodes strobi | reverse complement strand
GACTAAAATAAGTTGAGAATAAGTGAAAGTAAGCGAAAGTTGAATCGGCGACTAACCCAAACTAACCACATCTATTAGAATTGATAATGACGTCGGTATTGTAACCGTTTCAAATGGCTAAAATAAGTTGAGAATAAGTGAAACTAACCGAAAGTTAACTGAACACTAACCCAAACTAACCAAATCTATTAAAATTTATTATAACGTATCAAACTGCTTCAAATGGCTAAAATAAGTTGAGAATAAGTGAAGCTAACCGAAAGTTGATTGGACTACTAACCCAAAATAACCAAATCTATTGAATATAACGTAACGGAATCGGTTCAAATGATTAAAATAAGTTGAGATTATGTGAAACTAACCGAAAGTTCAATCGACGACTAACCCAAACTAACCAAATGTAATAAAATCATTATAACGTATCGGAACCGCTTTATTTGACTAGCATAAGTTGAGAATAACTGACACCAACCGACAGTTGAATCGACGACTAACCCAAACTATCCAAATCTATTAAAATTGATTATAATGTATCGAAATAGATTCAGATGACTAAAATAAGTTGAAACTAAGTGAAACTAACCGAACGTTGATTGGACGACTAACCCAAACTAACCAAATCTATTAAAATTGATTATAACGTCTCGGAACCGGTTCAAATGATTAAAATAAGTTGAGACTAAGTGAAACAAACCGAAAGTTGAATAGACGACTAACTTAACCTAGCCAAATCTATTAAAATTGATTATAACGTATCCGAACTGGTTCAAATGAATAAAATAAGTTAAGACTAAGTGAAACTAACCGAGAGTTGAATCGACGACTAATCCAAGGTAATCAAATCTATTAAAATTGATTATAACGTATCGGAACAGGTTCAAATGACTAAAATAAGTTGAGAATAAGTGAAACTAACCAAAAGATGAATCAACGACTAACCCAAACGAACCACACCTATTAAAATAGATTATAACGTGTCGGAACTGGTTCAAATGACTAAAATAAATTGAAACTATGTGAAGCTAATCGAAAGTTGATTGGACGACTAGCCCAAACTAACCAAATCTATTAGGATTTATTATAACGTATCGGAATCGCTTTAAATAACTAAAATAAGTTGAGAATAAGTGAAACTAACCGAAAGATGAATCAACAACTAACCCAAGCTAACCAAACCTATTAAAATTGATTATAACGTATCCGAACCGGTTCAAATGACTAAAATAAGTTGAAACTACGTGAAGTTTAACGCAAGTTGATTGGATGACTAATCCAAAGTAACCAAATCTATTAAAATTGTTTATAACGTATCGGAACCGGTTCAAATATATAAAATAAGCTAAGGCTAAGAGAAACTAACCGAAAGTTGATTTGGTGACTAACCCAACTAATAACATCTATTAAAATTGATTATAACGTCTTAGAACCGGTTCAAATGATTGAAATATGTTGAGACTAAGTGAAACTAACCGAAAGTTGAATCGACGATTAACCCGAACTAACCAAGCTAATCCGGTTAGTCGTTCAATCAACTTTTGGTTAGTTTCACTTAGTTTCAACCTATTTTAGTCATTAGAACCGGTTCAGATACTTTATAATCAATTTTAGTAGATTTGGTTAGTTTGGTCTAGTCGTCGATTCAACTTTCGGATAGTTTCACTTTTTCTCAACTTATTTCAATCATTTAAAGCGGTTCCAATATGTTATAATCAATATTAATAGATTTGGTTGGTTTGGGTTAGTCGTCGATCCAACTTTCGGTTAATTTCACTTATTCTTGAATTATTTTAGTCACTTAATGCGGTTCCGATACATTATAATAAATTTTAATAGATTTGGTTAGTTTAGGTTAGTCCTCGATTCAACTTTCGGTTTGTTTCACTTAGTCTTAACTATTTCAATCAGTTGAACCGATTCCGATGCGTTATAATCAATTTTAATAGATTTGGTTAGTTTGGGTTAGTTGTCGATTCAACTTTCGTTTAGTTTCACTTATTCCCAACTTATTTTAGTCATTTAATGCGGTTCCGATACGTTATAAATAATTTTAATAGATTTTTTTAGTTTAAGTTAGTTTTCCAATAAACTTTTGGTTAGTTTCACTTAGTCTTAAATTCTTTTAGTCATCCGATACGTTATAATCAATTTTGATAGATTTGGTTAGTTTGGGTTAGTAGTTCAATCAACTCTCGGTTGGCTACACTTATTCTCAACTTATTTTAGTCATTTCAAGCTTTTCAGAATACATTAAAATCAATTTTAACAGATTTGGTTAGTTTGGGTTATTCGTCAACAACTTTCGGTTAGTTTCATTTAGTCTCAACTTATTTTAATTATTTGAATCTGTTCCGATACGTTATAATCAATTTTAATAGATTTGGTTAGTTTGGGTTAGTCCTCCAATCAACTTTCGGTTAGTTTAAGTTAGTATCAACTTATTTTAGTAATTTGAACCCGTTACGATACGTTATAATCAATTTTAATAGATTTTGTTAGTTTTGGTTAATCGTCGAATCAAGTTTTGGTTAGTTTCACTTAGTCTCAGCTTATTGTAGTCATTTGAACCGGTGCCGGTGCCGATACGGTACAATCAATTTTGATAGATTTGGTTAGTTTTGGTTAGTCGTCCAATCAACGATACAAAAATGCCGTAACGCGAGACGAAAACATAAACCATGTCATAACGTGGCCTTGAAAAATCACTTTCATGAAACCAAAGAAGTGTAGTATAAATGAGATTCCGAAGTATTATATTATTATATATTTTTAAATAAATTTTAGGTAATTCCACTATTATTGATATCTTTGAAACGGTCAAAGCTACAAAGTTGATTAAATTAGAAAGTTGCCATTATTGATGCCTTTTCAAGATCGATTTGCAGTGTTGTTAAATTCTTGTTAGATTCTGAGATAGCAACAGTGGTATCACCTAAAAATGACAAACGTATAGCAATTTTTTTTTCAATTTCCTTCTATGAAAATATTTTTACAACTGCTCAGTTTCACTTGATTTTTCACCCGGCCGGCATTCAGTAGGTCTTTCGGTACGAGTCCATACAATCTCCTGAATACATCTCTGACTAGAGAAAGCCACGCGAATCAATCGGACACTTACGCAGCGCATCGGTCATCTCCAGTTGTCACTTGATATAAAAAAATGTGACTGAATTACATGAAAGGATTTACCGCTGAGTTAACTTACTAGTTTACATATACTTTGGTAATAATTAATGCCGCACCATCGATCATTAACTATACGATAAGAAGGTTCACTCAGCCGCGGCAGCTTTGATGCGCTACAAAGGAATCATAGTTTTATCAGAGTATAGCTGGGGGCCATATTTTTCTGTGCATGCGCGAAATAGGATGAATTTCCGTCAAACTGACTTTTGTTGTAGCGCGTCGGTTACGAATTCTGATAAGTGCGCCATAATGTTGAATTGTGTCGTAATTTCTAAATTTTAAAACTGAATAAGTGTATAATCATGCCAGGTATTACTTGTGCATATCGTGCCTGTTCAACTAGGTCTAGAGAAGGAAAATTCTTCTTCACATTTCCTAAAGACGAAAGATTATGACCGATAAGTACATGCCTACTAACACAATGTAATGGTTGTTTTTTTTTAAATGAAATTTAAATTAATTGTTGAATAATTGCTCTTGAAGATAGATAAATATTGATACAGGAGTATTAGTGGTGAAAAACTACAATTTATAAGTGAGAAATTGAATGCCAAAAGAATGCTAGACTGTTCTAAGGTTCAAGTTTTTTTTTATCCAACAACATACCTATATCTCCACATTATACAATGAGCACAAATTTTCAAAAGTAGAATAATAATGTATATGTGCTTAAAAACTGGTCTCCCTTAATTAGAGTATGTTCCTATAAAATATGTTATGCTGTTCTCACATGAAGTCTTTAGGCAATTCCCAGCAAAATAATTCTATTGTAAAGGAATGAAAGTATTCCGGCCTGTATTAGTTTGTAGAAGTTATGTGTTGTAAGGCCTGGGTTTTATGTTTAGTAGGCCTGATATTTTTCATAGTAACCTAAAAAGAGAACCTAACCAATGATTTCGCGGAAAAGGAAAATAGAAGAGCGGTTCGGTTTGTGTAATCACAAAATATTTTGTGTGTGTAATGTAAAGAGTTTCTCGGATAAATAAGTAGCATAACGTGTCTTTAGTGCGTTTGAATCATAGATGTAAACAATTTCTAGAGACCCCTCTGGATACCTACTAGGTATATACCTAGATTCACAAGAGAATATAATAATTAATAAATATTAACACACATATTGTGTTGATGTATTCCAGTATACCTTTAGAGATAGAAGTATTGCATTCTTTCAAGGATTATGTAAATGATGTATCAGAGAAGAACAGGTAATGTGATATTCATAGACGAGTTTATATCGATTAACTTATAACAAAATTACATCACACCTAATATTTGGAGGTTTTGCTCTAGGTACTCTAGTTTTGCCAAATGTGTAGATGTCTTATTCAAATCCACTTACATTTTGATTCCGAATTATAAGACATCACCTACAGGACTTAGTTGGCATGCCTCGATGTGTTATAAATGTTTCATTTACTGAATATAATGCCAGGCTTAAAATCTCTGCCCCTTGTATTTTAATCAAAAACTGCAAAAAAATCAAGCTTGTGTTAAAATATTTTTTTAAAGTTTTTTAAATTACAGTTATTATAGGTAGATCTAATGAATTTTTTTTTCAGTGCCAAAGTCTGGGCAGAAGCTTCTATCAGAAGTGATATACTGGATAAACCAGTTAAACAGATGATGGCACTATGCGAAGAATGAGGAAAAGTATTTTTCTAAGATAACATCTGCAAGAAAGCACTTGTACCTGATGCAATTCCTACAATATTTGGTCAATATCTACAACGGGCATTTGAGACTAGTCAAGATTCATCTAAAAAACCACCAAAGAAAATTAAGATATTTGCAGGTAAACTTTTATAGCAATTATTCATTGACATAAAAAAATTAAAGTAGTCACAGATATTTCGTTTGTCTAATCATTATGACTGAATATAGCCACAGCATTTTGAATTCCATGCGTAGAAAAAATAAAAAAAAAAATATTGGTTGAATTTATTATTTACAAAACAGTAATTACCCCGATAATACTCAAAATTCAGATATTTCATCTCATGCTATAATCACAATAATACAATAAACAATATGTACTAGAAACACTACCGGTTTTATGAGTCATGTACCCAACAGAAAGTACCTACTGGTCACATAAATAGTTCCAGTTTTTATCCGAGTTGTACTAATTGATACTTGTCAGACACTTTATTGGGTCTAACATGATATTGTTTGGCTGTAACTAAATAGTCTTACCCTTGTTGTTAATACTGTATCAACAATATCTTCATTCTCATTATCACTTTCAGGTCCTAGTATTTCAAAAGATGAAGAAACAAAATGGGTGAATTTGGATGATATTCAAACAATGAACGTAAGAAAAGATAATCGTGTTCTACCTTCTCACCTTTCATCAACTATATATGCTGGAATGCTGCACTGTCAACCAGGACTTCACAATAAATCCGTTTATAAGGCTCTTGAAATCAAAATGAAGACAATGACTGATAAGGATAAACACTGCATCCTTTGTATCGATTGTAGGCACTCAACTAAAGGGTGATAAGCTTCGTACTGTTTTAGAAGATTGTATTTTAAATTTCAAGTATATATATTCAAAAGCATAGCAAGTGACATGGGTTCGAATTTTATTGATATGACTAAACATCTAGGAATTACACCTAAAATACAGCGTTTCAGGTAGGAGGGGAGGATATGTTCTATATTTTTGACCCATGTCATTTAATTAAGGTCACCTACAGTAACTTAAGGCATCACACCTTTTGCTTTCAGGCTAGAAAAACGTGTTGGTCATTTATTAAATGTTTCTATAATTCCGATAAAAAGCAATTCTACAGGTGTGCATCCAAACTCACTAATTCTCACCTTAATCCCACAACTTTTGAAAAAAATAGTAAATTATGCCGCTCAACTTTTGACCCACTCATTTGCCAGTGGTATGAATACATGCATGAGTTTGGGTGCACTTCCAAATGATACTTTTGCAACAATTTAAATTGTAGAAAAATTTAATAATGTTTGATATCTTGAACTCCCTATTATTAAATAATCCTTATAAATTTAAAAATTATTTGGGATCTGATTCATAGTTAGAATTTTTAAACGAAGCTTTGGATTTTTGCCTAATTTAAAGGTATTAAACAAAAATTATCAAAATTATTAAATGTTGGTCTATTACAATAAAAGGTTTTCTCAATTTATGGCAAAAACTTTTAAACTGTAGGTATAAATATCTTAAAACCAGAAGACTGATTGTTTAGAAAATTTCTTTGGAAGTGTAAGGCAAGAGGGAGACAATTGCATAAATCCCACAATACAGTTTCAAACTGCCTTCAGAAAATTATTTGTGCAGATTTATTTCCATTCAAATCACATGAATTATTGTATGGAGAATTTAGATGATGTTCTCATTAGTTTAAAATCCATGGACATGGTAGAAATTATTATTAATAAGGAGGCAGCAATTTCCTTGCCTGATTGCAATTACCATAAAGAAACCGTTTCAACACAGACATTATGTCTGTGGATATTTGATGAAAACGTGTCTGGAAGTACATTTATGTGACACTTGCTATTCTTTTAGCAGAGAATATACTAGTATTAATGTAGACAAACTTCTGTCTCATTTTAAAGCTTTTCATGCAACCAAAGGTACTTTTGGTGGTTTATCATCACTACCAGAAAGGTGGGTACATTTTATATACAGCCTTGAAAGTATTTTCAAGTCGCAGTTTGAGAACATATGTATAGGCGAAAAAAAATTCTAATTATCTCGTGAATATATTTGAAAAAGTACAATTTCTCCATCCCTGTTAAAATTTTTCCAAGCCACCTGCCACACCTCTAATCTCTCTTCGCCCGGCGTTCAGGCGCTTTTTCCAGGAAAATTGATTTCTCGAAGAGGAGACATTCAGTGGCCTTCCCGAAGCCCGGACCTGACCCCCTGTGATTTTATTTATGAGGATATCTTAAAAGTCTAGTGTACCGCATCCGCCCCGCCACTCTGGAAGATCTAAAGAACAATATTCGGCAAGAAATCGAAGCCATAAGTGTAGACACTTGCCGCCGAGTTATGGAAAATTTTAGAGGTCGGCTTGAGGAGTGCCAGAATAGAAATGGGGCACATTTAAACAATGTTATCTTTAGAACATGAATTTCCCAGAATTTCTGTAAATTAAAAACAATAAATTATTAAAATTGATCGGTTTGATTTTTTATTATTTAATTTCAAAAAATTAACAACCCTTTGGACCACCCAATTAAATTTTGGCTTTTTGGGTGATTTTAAAATTGGTTAAAGGTTTCGCACAATATTTTTACTGTATATTTATTAAAATGCTTATTTTATAACTGCATAAATTCGTAAAAATTTCCGAAAAATTACCTAATTTACTTAAAAATTTATTGTTTCTTTTTTTTTAACACGATAGTTCAGGAGATTGCGGTGATTTTTAATTTTAATGATTGTGATGACTGCGATTTTTAATTTTAATAATAAAGGAAAAGTAAATTAAAAACCTTATCTTTTTTTTATGAAGAAAACTTGTTCTCACAAGAATAAAGCTTTCATTATTTTTTTGCTTTAGATCGAAGTTATTTAGCTATAACGTATAAGCAATTGTTTGAAATACTTCAAAGCTTTCCCGACCAAAGAATGCAAAATTTCTTAAATTGAAATTAAAACTATCCGAATTAACAGGATATCAACTTTCCCAATAAGTTTAGGTTAACTTGCAATACTTTTTACTATAAATATATTTCCAAGTTGTATCAATCAAGTAGGTTAAAGAGAAATTTTTAGAAAAAAAAAAATTGGCTTACAACTGTCGTCAAATTTTAAAAAATATATTGTAAAGGGCCGCAAAACAGTAGCGTTCAGTGAGTGTAGTGAGCGGTCCAAAAGACGGAAAACAAAACCACTCCGAGAAAATTCAACACCACAGGAGTTAACTTATGCCGCTTAAATGAGCTACAGATCATGTGGTAACTTATCCGCATCGAAAGTTTTGAAAACTATTAGTAACGAACCCGAGCAAGCCAAAATTTTTGAAAACAAAAACAATCAAGGTAATTTACATTTAGTTAAATGCTGATGAAGTATTAGCTCTAATAATTGTAGAAGCTAATTTGTAAAATCATCAGTATAAAATAAACAAAACGCAATTGGGACAACAAAAATTGCAACTTTTCTTCGTACGATAAAAAAGCCATAAAAATGTTCTCAATTAGGGCTGGGCGATTATTAAAAGTAATAATCGATGTTCTATTATTTGTAATAATCGATTATGCCGATTAATCGATATAATCGATTAATCAAAATAACCGATTAATCGACATATTAGTATCATCAATTAATCAAACAAACCGATTCGTCGAAACAATCCATAAAATCAAAATAATCGATTAATCGATATTTTCTGAAATATTAATCGATTAATCGATAATTTCTCAAAATTTAATCGAATACTCAATTCTTTTTGCCCACCCCTAATCCCATAATATTGTAGTAAGTGAAATTGAAACTGAAATTTCGGTAGAATCATTATTGCACCATTTTGGTGCAAGACTGATGTAACAAAAAGAGGTAATAAATACTTTGGCTGAATCAGCAGATAAAAATTATAATTTAATTTTAATTTGTAAATATGGCTTTGATATTACCTTGGGACAGTCAGAAATAAGCAAGTGTTTTTGAACAACAGCTGCACTGATGCTTCTATATTTTCACTAGTTTGGCCCCTATTAGATTAATCTTTAAAAATAGCGATAACTCTGAAATACTTGCAGGCCCTCATCAACGCGTTTCTGTCGTCCAATTAACATTCATTTTGCTCGTGAGACTCCTGAATTGCAACGGTTGTTGCAAAAAAACAAAATTTGGATCATCAAATTAAAAATTTAAAGCCCTTTTACAACGAAGGAACCCTTAATTTTCAAAATAATGTTTTTAAATGGTTTAAAAACATACAAATGATTTTTATACATGATATTTATCGTTACTGGTAATTGATACACCCTATATATAAATATAGATGATGAGCCAAAAATTCAACAATTCTTTGTCTAAAATTCGATATTTTAAACCTGTAATACTTAATAACGTTTATGTCTTATTTCTGGTAAACCGTATTATGGCCAGCTTTCCTAGAAATTCGACCAGTGTGCGCCGGGTCAAAGGTCGCCTGCCAATATCCTGCTAGTTTTAGCGCGGGGAAGGAGGCATAGCGATCACATGCCATCGCGGAGTGTGGCATGTGATCCCACAACAACTACTGCATGCAAATTAAATTATTGATTTGAATTGAAAACATGCTTTATTGTCCAAGAAAAACATACGAAATGAAAATCGTTATTTATAAATTTACTAATGCTAAAATTTGAAACAATAAAGCAGGTCTAAGCCATAAAACATCTACAATGACCTCAATGATACAAAACGCATACAATGACCTCAATAAACACACAGACAGAAGCAACACAGGCCCCATGTCAAGATGTATGGCCAAAGTAAAACTGAATAGAATACAACGCCAAATCAAGAAAAACAACCTTACATAGGGCTCTGTGAGAGGTGTTTGTGGATAAAGCATACTGTTTCTGAAATGAATAGACTAGGCAAGGTTAGGCTTTTATTTTATATAAACAAAGGTCGGCAGTGAGTTCTAGGACGTACACCACAAAGGAAACAAACAGCTATTTTCTGCATGATGAAGGCTGACTGAAATAATAGATTACTACAGCAGCCCCAGAATGGAATAAGGTAGCGCAGGTGGGATTCAACCAATGCGAAATATGTCATTCTAGCGACTGATTTGCCCAGCTCAGATGCAATGACTCTTACACTGTAACAACCCGACGAGATTTTTCTGTGGATCGCTAGAACATGCTTGTCAAACTTGGTTGTAGTCGAGATTAAGACCAAAAATTTGGAAGAGCTCACCGAGCCCAATGTATGATGCGAAAGTGAGACGTCGGGAAGATTGAGATTTATAAAAGTCATCATATGTGTCTTGAAGATTCAAGGACAGCAAATTAGAATCGCACCAGATTTTGATTTTCTTTAGATCCGTGGAGACCAAGTCGTGAAGCACCACAGGGTCCTCATGACTCCAAGTGACTATGCTGCCGTCGGCAAAGACTGTAAACAAGCCGGTAATATCCAGACTCATGAGATCATTAATGTAAATGATAAAGAGTAAGGGTCCCAAAACGGCTCCCTGAGGAACGCCACTGGAAAAATGTCTCCTCTGAGACACCCTCCCGTCCACAGTCACCAATGGAATCTAGAACTTAGGTAAGAGTCAAAAAATTTCAGTTCGGTACCCTGGAAGCCGTAGCTGTTTAACTTTTTTAACAGAATATCATGGCTGACGCAATCAAGGCCTTCGAAAGATCGCAAAGCACTACAGCCGAAGACCTATGTTGGTTTATTGCATGAAATAGGTACAGATTCCATAAAATTGAAAATTGCTTCCGCCGTACTCTTGCCCCTTCGAAATCCAAACTGGTTTTTACTTATGATATTGTTTCCTTCAAGTCAACAACTTGGTCTCTTACAATAGTCTCTATCAGTTTGGAAAGAGTAGAAAGCAAAGATATGGGACGAAAGTTTGCAGGACTACCGTTATGTATAGGGATCACAGAAGCAACCTTCAAGGATGAAGGGATAACTCCATTGGAAAAGGTGTTATTTATCGCATATGCCAAGGCAAGAAAAACTTCATCTGGGAGCTCAGCGAGAATTTTAAGTGATATACCATCAGAGCCTGAGGCTTTTTATTGTTCATCTCGTTTATGAGCATTTTATGTCATTGTGACCAATTGGACAAAAGCGAAATCTATTAGCACTGTGGACCTGTGACAAGTAGCTGATAGGATCGATGTCACATGATATATTGCTAGTCACAGTAGAAGCCACGGAGTAGTCGCGAATTGCAAGTATACGTAGACGTGTTTTTAAAGAGCTCTTAGTTTTTGCTATACTCTGAATAAACTAGTGTTTTTTTTGCCCAAATTAATATGGGTAGAGAAAGTGGCGGTGAAGGTGCGAAAAGCAAACAGAAAAAAAGAAACAATCCCAACCAAGAAAACAATGAGTTTTTCTTTGGGATCAATGAATTTAAACATGGAAGACATAAATGAAATCATTGGAATTCAAGGTAAACAAATAACAAAGCCTGAAGTAAAAAAGTATGATGATAAACCTATAAATACAATTACTGATAACAGCCTCGACAACAAAATACCAGGGCAGCCCGAAAAGTTGGAAGCAAGTGCAAGTGGTACAACTAAACAGAACGAAGTGTTTGATAACCCTATTTTAATATTTAAGCCAATATCATTAGGTGTTAGACATTCTCCGCCACCAACACCCACCCCTATGCGTAAAGGCCCTAGCCAAATGGAAGGAATGAAAATAGCTGACAAACTGGATAAAAAACCCTAACAAACGGAATAGATCAGAAAATAGTCCTGATATCAATAACATCAGCAAAAAACAATGCAACGACATAAACAAGAATAAGAAAAGTATTGAAGGAAAAGACAACTTAATGGAAAACTTTAGCATGGATTTGGACCATATTCCTACTGACAAGTTAATTTATGATTTATTTGCATCTCTGGATGTAATACATGCGTCTACAAATAAGGAACAAGAAGGCAATATATTTTTTTCTAAAGAAGAGCAAAAAGACGTAGAAATGGCTACTACATCGATTCACAAATGTTTGACTTTAATAGTTCATAAACTCGGTACGATGCAAATGACAATAACCTCTTTGCAACATCAGATGATACTTGTGGACCAAAAAAAGAAAGACTTAGATACGTAGGAGAACATCAATAGTTAATGGCTGACGAAAACTTACGCAGCAACAGCAGCTTTGAGAACTGAGCACATTAATAATCCAGAAGAACAATCTGATATTGACCAAGACACTCAAAAATGGACCACACCTAAAACTAACAAGAAACTAGAAACCATTATTAAAATTGACAATGTAAATCATCCTAAGGAAACGGCGTAACAGCTAAGAAAGGAAATCGGCCCGAACGACGTAGACGGAGGCTTTAAGAACGTGAGACATTTAAAAAGTGGGGCAGTTGTTTTGGAAAGTTATACAACAACTAAATAAATTAAAACAAGTTTTAAAAAGCAAAAGGCATTTACAAGTGAAAGAAACACCTCAAAATGATCCTATGTTTATGGTTACCGGTATAGAAAAGGGGCTTTCAAATGAAGAATTTGTAGAAGAGATTGTACGATTAAAGAAAGAGATTGAAACTGAATTGGGATGTCATGTTGGAACCAAAATCAAAGTTATCGCAAAAAAAAAACATGTCGCAACGAAAACAAAGAAAATTGGATACTGCAGGCCCCAGCGAACGTTGCAAAGTGGTTTCTCAAGAAACAAAAATAAATTTTGATTTGGTAAAAGTTTTTGTGCAAGAACATTTAAATTTGGCTATTTGCTTTAAATGCAGTGGATTTGGACATGTGTCGAAGTATTGCAATCAAAAGGAATGCTGCCATAAATGTGGAGGCGAACATGCTCCCAAAGACTGTTATAGTCCCAAACTTAAGTGCCCAAACTGCATAAAAATGCAATACATGGAACAAGAATGTCAGCATTCGTCTCGAGACACTAACGCCTACAAAAGGCGGTTAGAAAGATACAGAAATCAGGTGAACTATGGTAATTCTTCTTTTTTATAACAAGTAATAAGGAAGAGATAGCTAGACCTATTGTCCAAAACAAGACAGAAAAAGTGAGCATTATCCACCAAAATGTACAGTCGATAGGGAACTCTATCGATAAATTAAATCATATGTTACAAAATCGTCCAGAGTGTAAAGTAATGTGCGTAACCGAACACTGGAAACCGAGAGAACAATTACGCAACCTGAAACTAACAAACTATAAATTGTATTCAATGTTTTGCCGAGGTGAAGGATATCACGGTGGAGCAGCGGCGTATGCAAAAAAACATCTACAATGTAAAGTAAGTTCTAAAATAGAAAAGTTATGTGTTAGTGGTGTATTTGGGTGTGCAGCAGTTGAATGTAGGATACATTAGTTATAGTTATAGACCCCCAACAGGCGATATGAAGGTATTTCTTGAGATTTCTGAACAAATGTTAGTAAATATTTTTCAGGAAAACATTTGTACTATCATAACAGGCGACATTAATATTGAGCTGTTAAGGGAAAACAAACCAAAAACAGACTTTTTATCGTTAATGCATAGTTTTAATTTTTATCCTAGGGTATTTCAAAATACTAGAATAACATATAAGTCCTCAAGTTGCATAGACAATATATTTACAAACTTTGACGAAGTGGATGTGTTAGTATTTGAAAACTGTATATCGGATCACACAGCACACAGCACAAAAAGTAATATTTAATGTTAAACGCGAAAAAAGGCATATACAAATTTATAAACGATTTTTTACAAAGGAATGCAAGGATGAATTTTTATGCTGTCTGAATAACCAAGATTGGGCCGACGTATATGATGTTGATAGGAATAATGTAGACAGACAGTGGTGCATCTTTATGAACAATTTTATGCAAATTTTTCAACAGAATTTCCCTCGAAAGCTATGTTCAAAGATCCCGAAATCACCGAATGTAAACGTCAATTAGACCTTTTATTAATGCTATCTAGACAGCAGTCAATAAATTATAAAGAACAATATAAACCAAAGGAAAAAACAATATGATAACATTTTAATTAAATCGAGAGCTAAATATTATGAAAATAGAGTGAACAACTTAGACAATAAAATTTTGTGGGCAATCTGTAAGGATATTACAGGGATATCAATTAATGAGTCTGGCTTAAAAATCGAGGGAAATTCTAAGGATGAAGCAAATAATTATAATGCTTATTTAATATCTGTTGTGCCTAACCTTATGCAAAATTTATCAAACATCCCTTTTGATTGCAATATTATTGAAAATGATCGGTCAATGTATTTGAGACCATGTCAGCAGACGAATTGTGTAATATAGCCAAAAATATAAAAAACAAACATAGTTGTGGCATAGATGAAATCCCAACCAGCATTGTTAAAATGTCTGTTGACAAATGTAAGAATGTGTTATATTATATAATTAATAATTCTTTTCGATATGGTTCATTTCCGGTAAATTTAAAAATAGCACTAATAAAGCCAATATATAAAAAGGGTGATCCAGAACAGATGGATAATTATAGACCAATTAGTCTGCTGACAGGTTTTTCAAAGCTTTTTGAGATGGCTATGTGTTCAAGGCTTACGCAATTTTTGACAGGCTGTAATGTTTTTAGCAAAAATCAACACGAATATCTAAAAGGAAAATCAACAGCAACAGTTATTTTTCAATTCATTCAAACAGTTTTGCATCACCTTGAAAATGGAAATGTAGCCTTGGGTATGTGCTTGGATTTGTCAAAAGCTTACGATTCTTTGGATAGAGAATTATTGTTTAAGAAACTGTATATGTATGGGATAAGAGGCCGAGCTTATGAATGGTTAGAATCATACCTTAATAAAAGACAGCAGAAAGTTTTAATCAGAAACTTTAACAAGTAAAGCTGGAATAGCACAAGGCAGTATACTGGGCCCCATTCTATTTATTATTTTTGTAAATGATCTAAGCAATATAATTGAAGTTGATCAAAAAATTGTTAAATATGCCGATGACACTAACTTACTTATGGGGAGTAAAAACATTGATGAACTAATTAAAAATAGTAAAGAATTTCTTGATAAAGTAACAGTATGGTTTTCAAAAAACAGATTAATTTTAAACACAAATAAAACAAACTTACTTTTGTTTAGGACTAAACTATCCAAAGTGCAAAAACCTAATGGCAATGACCTTATTTTTTTCAGAAAACACTAAATTTTTAGGAGTACACATTAATGAATATTTGGACTGGTCTTTTCAGATCAAATATCTAGTAAAAAAATTAAACTCCATTTGCATCAGTATTCGTGTAACAAAGAAATATATGAATGAGAATACCTTAAGAATAATTTACTTTGCTAATTTTGAAGCGTCAGCGAAATATGGAATTATATTCTGGGGAAGGGACAGCCAAATTCAGACCCTTTTTGTCATTGAAAAGAGGATAATAAGAATTATAAAGAATATGAGCTATAATGAATCATGTCGATCTGTGTTTAGAAACATGCGAATATTGACTATATGCGCCTTAGACTGTCAGCCATACGAATGTTTAATGTTTTTCGCTAAGAACAGAAACTTGTTTGAAAAGCCATTTCGCCATGAACACAATACAAGAACATCTAACGTAAAGTATCCCACACACCGATTGACACTAACTGAAAAATCTCCTCATTACATGTGCTTAAGAATGTATAATAAACTTCCAAACAGAATTAAAAGGATTGATACACAAGCGCGGTTTAAAACCGAGATCAAAAAGATGTTAATAGAATTACAACCCTATAACATGGAAGATTTTTTTAGTATGTAAAACCTGTGTAATTAGGTTTAAGGTCAAAATGTACACAAATTGTACATATTTCCTTTTGACGTCATTTCATTTCGTGTTTATAATTGTACTTTTATTGTACTTATTGTATCATGTCCTGAAATAAAGAAATTAAGTAAGTAAGTAGTAAAATTCGTTCAATGCATTGGGATCAAGTGATATACCCTCCTGATGAAAATTAGTTTTACCTGTAAGCTCATTTATGATTTTCCACGACATTCTGCCCTATGCCTATGCGAGTAATACAATTCTTTAGCCTTGCGTATTAGCATCCTATAAGTTTTGCTGTAATTAGAAAAGTAATTTTGTAAAAGTGTATTATTGGGATAGAACTTCCTTAAGGTATTGAGGCACCTCAAATTTGCAGCTGAGATCCTCATACCCCTGGTTAACCACGGCTTAGGTTGACCCTTCACTTTAACATTACGAACTGGAAAAGAAGAATTTATAATATCAAACAATACAGTATGAAATTGAGTAAGACTGTCAGACTCAGTCTGAATTGAATCCCAATTAAAGAGATTACACTCTTGTCGAAAACGGTCATAATAATTTTCCTATAAATATTCGCCCTCTCACCCTACTGAACCTTTTATACTTTGATAAATTTCCCATAGAAAACCTGGCATACACAGCATTATGATCAGACAGTGCTGTATCCAAAGATTCACAGTCCAGATCCTCACTCAAGTTTGAGCATATATAATCGATTGTAGTGGATGAGTGGTCAGGGTGAAACTGCGAACATGCATGGAAAGGTTAAAAGATGTTAGCAAACTTGAGACCATGGCAGTAGCTTGCGATTAATTATCGCCATAATAAATATTTAGATCGCCTGCCAAGATAATTTTAAGACTCGCAGGAAGCTGAGACAGCAAAATCTCAAGTCTACTCAGGAACTCAAGGACCTCCGAATCAGGCGACCTATATATGCAGATCACATACATATCGAACTTCACAGAAACCATTGCAGATAACTCAAACTGCTTCTCCTCAATTACGTAGTCAAACTTATCACACCCCACAAAGCATAACCTATCAGAAAACTCTGGAAATTACAGTATATCCAGGGATACACAATGGTTCATCTATATTCAACCAATGTTCAGTTAAAAGTAGTATAGTTCAAGCTGGCTATAAAAATGTACAATTCATTAATCTTACAACGTACAGACTGTATGTTAAGCAGCATGATATAACTGTTTGAGTCAGCAGAATTTACACTAAAAAATGCGTGTCGCCACCTAAGCTTTCAGACACACCTTGGGGTTCAAACGATATTAATGATCCCTGAACAAGAGGAACCTGCCTTAGAGAAGCAATAGAAATCTTACATTTAACTACGGACTTAAAGGAAATATATCAAGCCAAATGGCGACACAGCACTCTTTTACCTACTCTAAATCTACTCCCCATAATATCATTGTTAAAAATTCTAACTGATGCGCTATGCCTCTTCATAAAAAGAGAAACTTGGTTATAGAAAAATGTATACATTCTATTGGAAGACCCGTGTCTTGTGTAGCTTAAATTAAAAATTACATTACAAAACTTGCCAACAGAACACAGCCTGCGAATCGCACGACCCGACACCCCCACCACATGAATACTCAAACAGACAATAACAGTGCCATCAGGGCCCAGCGAGCTGGTGTAGTTGAAGATTTCACCCATTTATTAAATAATGATAAAACACAAAAAATAATTTTTAGTTTTAATAATGCTACTATCTCGGGTGCCCATGTTAAAATGCTAGGGATCCTGTTGGATGATGGGCGAAAATGGTCCACCCATATAGATAACTTCTGTTCAATATTAAGTAATCAAATTTATTTGCTTAAACAGCTGAAAAAACATTGGACCAGCATATACTGCTAATGGTATATTTCTCTAATGTCCATGCAGAGCATTTAAGATACAAAAGCAAGTGATTAGGACAACTGAAGTTGTAGGTCCACTCAACACGGGCAGACCACTTTTTAAAATACAATATCATGCCCTTTCCATGTATATTCATATATCAGACTCTTCTCGAAATTCACCAACACTCTGAAAAATTTGTCAAACTTTCATATAATCCTACTTATGACACAAGATCCTCTAGCACATTACTTTTTCCAAGGCCTCGACTTGCAAATACTGCACGCAACTCCCTAAACATTTCGATCTAAAATAAAGTCAAGCGGTTTTTGTTGGAAAAGTGCTTTTATTCCGTGAACGAATTCATGGAGGCGCCGCACAGTGGATCGAGGTATAGGAAAATAGGGACATTAACTATAACT
>MU184625.1:52812-80696 GCA_016904865.1 Pissodes strobi | reverse complement strand
TGAAGAGTTTTTCCCTGCGTAAATTTATTCATATTTAGCACCTTTTTGCTACGCCGCTGAATAAAACCTTCAACGAACAAAGAAACGTTTTGCATACAAATAAACGTTGCCAAGCAACGCGACGGTCGCCGTTGCCGAGCAACGTGACCGTCGCCGTCGCGTTGTTGGTGGGATTCCAATCGCCCAGTCATTTTCGCTATTTTAATATATACGGGAAGTATGGCTCGGTTCGAAACGTTCCACATTACTGACCTTTGAGTGATCTGAGTGTTGACGGATTTCGGAAATAAAATGGATTTTTAATGATATATGATTTATTAAATGGATAAAATGTTAATATTTGATACTAAAAAAATGCTAATTATGTTATCATTATATTTTTATGTTATTGTTAGAATATTATTGGATTTAAAGAACACTATTCTCCATATTATTTCAAAGTGAAAGGCGATTTTATTGCAATTTTTATATATTAATATTGTTAATAATGACAACGCCGCAATAGCGATTTTTCTCCTCTGCCTCCCCAGTCGTCGTAGCTCTAGAACCATGCCACGGACTTTATGTATGTAAATAGTAGCGTTTAGAGCTGTGTGTGTTCTCTTTAAAAAGAGTTAAAGCAATATTTTTTTAAGTTATTTGATCTAGATATGGTATTGTTAATTTGTGCTCATAGCTTTGAGTAATATTGTTCTCATATTTACTTTTGTATGGTTTGTTAATAGGGTTATGTAACGGTAAATTGTTACCGTAATGTTTATGTCTAAAGCTAGTATTGTTTATATGATATCAACCACTAATTTATTATAAGCATTATTATATTGGTTATGTCTTAGTATTTAGTATAAATAGGTATATTTATATAATAATAAATGAAAAGCACAGCAACCTTTAACTATAAATAATTAAAAGAATTGGCATTACGTGGTCAGTATTGAGCCCTAAATAATCTAGGAACACCATTGTATTCATTCATAAGAGTGGGTGTGATGGTTAGAATCGCTCGGTTAAGAAAGTACTCCCGACTTACAACTCCTATCGATAACAGTTACAGGATTAATAAAAATTTTTGTTTGTGCTGTTGCAAGTTTTAATTTTCCTCCTTGTTTCGAAGGTTCAAAAAATTTACCCAATACGTTTGTAAATATATCTTATCGTAATTTAAAGAAATGGAGTACTATTAATAACAACAAGAAGTTGCTGAAACTAGTATAATAAGAAATGTCTACTTGAGAACCGCTGAAAACGTCGTACAATATATCTTTTTCTACTACCTATCAAAAACCTCTGCTACACTACACCTCTTCAATAACCTCCAAAGCAGGCGGGTGTAAGCTCAAAGTGCTTTATTTAGGTTAAAAATTGACATTAACTTAACATGATAAATAAAATAATGAAATCCAGGGGTTCATTTTTCTCTCAACGCGCCCTCCTTAAAGGAAACTAATTATTTAAATAAAATCCCAAGAAACTATTGAGATTCCTTTAACAATAACTAATAGAAGAAATATAAGTAACATATATTTTTATGATGAAAGCTTTCAGAAATTATTATCGACAAAGGTGACAGGAGGTAGGAAAATCCACTAATCATAGAAAAGCTTTAAATTCCACTGAGTCGGATTCAAATATGAAACGAGCAATTTTCCACTTCAAGTTTCTTATGGTGTAGTCGCTTCCTATCGAGCCACTTCATGGTTGGAGCAGTTTATAAATATATAAATATCCTATAAATAGGATGTCTTTCTGCCATCGGCTCTGCCGGAATCGGTCCCTTGAACATCAAAGGTGCCGAAGCTTTATGTCGCTACTCCTCGGTTTGTTATACTCTGGTTTTATTTCTTGGTTGCCTGGTAACGATTGGCGGACTCCGCCGCACACAGGTTGAATTTCAATAAAAGCTGGCCATAAACGATATTTTCGTTTGCGGTATTTTTAATCAAATTTATGACGAAATTATTTATAGGACTCTAGATAATTAAATTTTGGCGTTTTGGGTGATTTTAAAATTGGTTAAAGGTTTCGCACAATATTTTTACTGTATGTTTATTAAAATGCTTATTTTATAACTACATAAATTCGTAAAAATTTCCGAAAAATTACCTAATTTACTTAAAAATGTATTGTTTCTTTTTTTAATACGATAGTCCAGGAGATTACGGTGATTTTTAATTTTAATGATTGTGATGACTGCAATTTTTAATTTTAATAATTAAGGAAAAGTAAATTAATAAGTTTATCTTCTTTTTATGAAGAAAACTTGTTCTCACAAGAATAAACCTCTCATTATTTTTTATTTCTTTGCATCAGATCGAAGTTATTAAGCTATAACGTATAAGCAGTTGTTTGAAATACTTCAAAGCTTTTCCGACCAAAGAAATAATGCAAAAATTCTTAAATTGAAATTAAAACTATCCGAATTAACAGGATATCAAGACTTTCCCAATGAGTTTAGGTTGACTTGCAATACTTGTTACTATAAATATATTTCCAAGTTGAATCAATCAAGTAGGATCAAAGAGAAATTTTTAGAAAAAACTAAAAATTGGCTTACAACTGTTGTAAAATTTAAAAAAATATATTGGAAAGCCGCAAAACAGTAGCGTTCAGTGAGTGTAGTGAGCGGTCCAAAGGACGGAAAACAAAACCACTCCAAGAAAATTCAACACCACAGGAGTTAACTTATGCCGCTAAAATGAGCTACAGATCATGTGGTAACTTATCTGCATCGAAAGTTTTGAAAACTATTAGTAACGAACCCGTGCAAGCCAAAATTTTTGAAAACAAAAACAATCAAGGTAATTTACATTTAGTTAAATGCTGATGAAGTATTAGCTCTAATAATTGTAGAAGCTAATTTGTAAAAGCATCAGTATAAAATAATCAAAACGCAATTGCGACAAAAAAATTGCAACTTGCAAAAAAAACAACTTTCCTTCGTACGATAAAAAAGCGATAAAAATGTTCTCAATTAGGGCTGGACGATTATTAAAAGTAATAATCGATGTTCTATTATTTGTAATAATCGATTATGCTCGATTAATCGATATAATCGATTAATCGAAATAACCGATTAATCGACATATTCGTATCATCGATTAATCAAACCAACCGATTCGTCGAAATAATCCATAAAATCAAAATAATCGATTAATCTATATTTTCTGAAATATTAATCGATTAATCGATAATTTCTTGAAATTTAATCGAATAATCGATTCTTTTTGCCCACCCCTAATCCCATAATATTGTAGTAAGTGAAATTGAAGCTGAAATTTCGGTAGAATCATTATTGCACCATTCTGGTGCAAGACTGATGTAACAAAAAGAGGTAATAAATACTTTGGCTGAATCAGCAGATAAAATGTATAATTTAGTTTTAATTTGTAATTATGGCTTTGATGGTACCGCGGCACAGTCAGAATATATGCAAGTGTTTTTGAACAACAGTTGCACTGATGCTTCTATATTTTTTACTAGTTTGGTCCCTATTAGATTAATTTTTAAAAATAGCGATAACTCTGAAATACTTGTATGGCAAAATTGCAGGCCCTCATCAACGTCGTCCACTTAACATTCATTTTGCTCGTGAGACTCCTGAATTAACCGTTGCAAAAAAACAAAATTTGGATCATCAAATTAAAAATTTAAACCCCTTTTACAACGAAGGAACCCTTAATTTTCAAAATAAATTTTTAAAATGGTTTAAAAACATACAAATGATTTTTATACATGATATTTATCGTGACGGGTAATTGATACACCCTATATATAAATATAGATGATGAGCCAAAAATTCAACAATTCTTTGTCTAAAATACGATATTTTAAACCTGTAATACTTAATAACGTTTATGTCTTATTTCTGGTAAACCTTATTATGGCCAGCTTTACTAGAAATTCGACCAGTGTGCGCCGGGTCAAAGGTCGCCTGCCAATATCCTGCTAGTTTTAGCGCGGGGAAGGAGGCATAGCGATCACGTGCCGTCGCGGAGTGTGATCCTTCTTATCGTATAGTTAATGTTCGGTGAACTCACTAAGTTTGTTAGGAACACAAGTGGCACAAAAAATCATTATGCTGCATTATTTACAACTCAAGATAATTAAAAAAAGGTGTGTGCTTAAAACCGCACGACAGAAGTGAAAAGTTCACCAGAGCGATATTAGAAACTATATAAAATTAAAAACAGTTCACACGCGGTAGAAGTGAAACCTTCATAAAATTAAACCAAGCGGTCACCCATCCAAGTACTAATCACGCCCGACGTTATCTTCAGTGATCGGACAACAACTACTTTTTACATTGTACTCTTGGCAAACATATGTTCTATCTCATTCTCTCGCAGGCTACATCCTATATATTTTACGACTTTAGGGCTGCTGTGTCTCCAAGTAGGTGCGAGTTATACGCTGATGACTCTTTTAACTTCTGCTACCAGTTGAGAAACTCTTGATCAAAACAGACAGAAGGGTAACTCGTTATGCATGTCATGCAAATGTTCCGGATAATCCAAGTCAACCTCAAAGATGTAGCCAGTATTTGACTCCTTATCGATCGTCATTAGATCTAGAGATTGAATTTCATTATCCGAAAGCCATTTGAAATTACCCGTTGGAAGATATTGTGACATAGCAGCACCATATAAATTGGTTGCGTCTAGGTATATAATGTAAGAATTAGGTTTGGAAACGTCATAATGCGGTGTAAATCTATTATTAGCTACTGCTTTCCTCACACTACACTGACTGACCCCGCCGCGAATACCGCGTTTCAGAAAGTGCAGCATATTCACATCAGTCAATAATTCCAGCTGTATTGCCGGTTTTTTAAGGGCAGCATCGAAGGACAGCTCAGGAATCGTATAATATAACTTCCAATGGTACTAGAAACGCTTAAGAGGAAATATGGAATTGGTGTTACATGTTGCAAATTTTTCTCCACTGTTTCGTAGTAGAGGTTAAGGTATTCTCGATGGTTGTCTAGTATGGTCTTTGAACCAGAAAGGAACAAGAAGTAGGAAAGGTCGGCCAAAGGCGACTCAGTTCTGCTGAGTTGCCAGTCCAGAAAGCACATACTTATTGGTTTATTTAGATTGCTTTGATCCTCATATTTGAACATAATGTTATTACAGCATGGATCTCCATGTAGAATGGCCAAATGATTCGTTTCGTCGCGAGCTTCAACCAAGGCCCTTCGGAAATCAATTATCCACTTTATTAATAGTGTAAGTGCCCAGCGACATAAAGTTGCATTTATGAATACTGTCTTGGAAATTTTTGTGTGGCTTAATTGCGGCTAGTCTACCACCTTTTCCCTTTATGAAAACTTTCGTAGTGGGGGCGTTTGCTTTCCAGTTTTTCCGAAAGCCGACCAATTCGCGTAGTGCAAAAAATTTATGGATACTGTTTTTATTTTTAATGTAATCGCGAGGCAAGTTTATGAAACGCGCGAAAAAAAAGTGTCCGACAAAAATTTTGGGGCGTTAAGGGTGTCCGACAATTCAAACATATCCAATTCATGAGTTAAAAAAATTTATGAATAACGAGCTGATTTTTTCAGGATTACTTAATAAAAATATGTAGAAAATAAATATACGATTGTCCGACAAATTACATTTTCCGATTTTCCAGTCCGACACGGGAAAATCATCGGTTTCACGAAGCCAAAAAATGTACGAATAACAATTTCTTCTTTCGATTTTTTGCTTTGGAATGAACTAGAGAACATAATGAATAAGTTGTCCGACAGTAAAACGTTACCTTATGCGTAAAAAAGAAGCAAAATGTTTTTTTGAATTTAGTCGTTGTACTAATGCTTGGAGTGTGTATATTATATACACCCATTTTCAAATAACCGGCTAATTTTGTAAACATTGAATAAAAGGGAATATATAAATACAATAAGCGCAGCTTATTCAATAACTAGCTACTCATCTCTATCGAAATCGGAAAGTTGGAGTGTCGGGCACTACGCATCCTGGCGGTGCCTTGAGCGGTTCAGCTTCACGGTCTCGTGATTTTTCAGGCAATGTAACGACACGAAGCGAGCTGAATTTAAAATGAATATTCACTTCAAAATCCACGACAAATTCTTCCGAAGCTACGGCTATTGCCCTAGAAAGACCGGAAATTTCGGATTTTTATACAATTTTACCATTTAAAATCGTTTTCAAACGGATTTTAGACGATAAAACATCGTATTTGAAATTAAACGAACTGCCAAAAGTATTATTCAGATGCCCAACTATCTAAAGTGCAAAAACCTAATGGCAATGACCTTATTTTTTCAGAAAACACTAAATTTTTAGGAGTACACATTAATGAATATTTGGACTGGTCTTTTCAGATCAAATATCTAGTAAAAAAATTAAACTGCATTTGCTTCAGTATTCGTGTAACAAAGAAATATATGAATGAGAAAACCTTAAGAATAATTTACTTTGCTAATTTTGAGGCGTCAGCGAAATATGGAATTATATCCTGGGGAAGGGACAGCCAAATTCAAAACCTTTTTGTCATTCAAAAGAGGATAATAAGAATTATAAAGAATATGAGCTATAATGAATCATGTCGGTTTGTGTTTAGAAACATGCGAATATTGACTATATACGCCTTATATATACGAATGTTTAATGTTTTTCGCTAAGAACAGAAACTTCTTTGAAAAGCCATTTCGCCATGAACACAATATAAGAACATCTAACGTAAAGTATCCCACACACCGATTGACACTAACTGAAAAATCTCCTCATTACATGTGCTTAAGAATGTATAATAAATTTCCAAACAGAATTAAAAGGATTGATACACAAGCGCGGTTTAAAGCCGAGATCAAAAAGATGTTAATAGAATTAGAACCCTATAACATGGAAGATTTTTTTAGTATGGAAAACCTGTGTAATTAGGTTTAAGGTCAAAATGTACACAAATTGTACATATTTCCTTTTGACGTCATTTCATTTCGTGTTTATAATTGTACTTTTATTGTACTTATTGTATCATGTCTTGAAATAAAGAAATTAAGTAAGTAAATAGTAAAATTCCGAATCCGAATCAGGCGACCAGATCACAGACATATCGAACTTCACAGAAACCATTGCAGAGAATTCAAACTGCTTCTCCTCAATTACGTAGTCAAACTTATCACACCCCACAACGCATAACCTATCAGAAAACGAGTCATTAATTAAGGCTACAGTGCCACCATTTCGGTAATTTAACCGGCAAATTAGAAATTACAGTATATCCAGGGATACACAATGGTTCATCTATATTCAACCAATGTTCAGTCAAAAGTAGTATAGTTCAAGCTGGCTATAAAAATGTGCAATTCATTAATCTTACAACATACAGACTGTATGTTAAGCAACATGATATAAATGTTTGAGTCAGCACAATTTACACTAAAAAATGCGTGTCGCCACCTAAGCTTACACACACCTTGAGATTCAAACGATATTAATGATCCCTGAACAAGAGGAACCTGCCTTCGAGAAGCAATAGAAATCTTACATTTAACTACGGACTTAAAGGAAATGTATCAAGCCAAATGGCGACACAGCACTCTTTTACCTACTCTAAATTTACTCCCCATAATATCATTGCTAAAAATTCTAACTGATGCGCTATGCCTCTTCATAAAAAGAGAAACTTGGTTATAGAAAAATGTATAAATTCTATTGGAAGACCCAAGCTTAAATTGAAAATTAGATTACAAAACTTGCCAACAGAACACAGCCTGCGAATCGCACGACCCGACACCCCCACCACATGAATACTCAAACAGACGCCAACAGTGCCATCAGGGCCCAGCGAGCTGGTGTAGTTGAAGATTTCACCCATTCATTAAATACTGATAAAACACAAAGAATAATTTTTAGTTTTAATAATGCTACTATCTCGGGTGCCCATGTTAAAATGCTAGGGATCCTGTTGGATGATGGGCGAAAATGGTCCACCCATATAGATAACTTCTGTTCAAGATTAAGTAATCAAATTTATTTGCTTCAACAGCTGAAAAAACATTGGACCAGCATATACTGCTAATGGTATATTTCTCTAATGTCCATGCAGAGCATTTAAGATACAAAAGCAAGTGATTAGGACAACTGAAGTTGTAGGTCCACTCAACACGGGCAGACCACTTTTTAAAATACAATCATGCCCTTTCCATGTATATTCATATATCAGACTCTTCTCGAAATTCACCAACACTCTGAAAAATTTGTTAAACTTTCATATAATCCTACTTATGACACAAGATCCTCTAGCACATTACTTTTTCCAAGGCCTCGACTTGCAAATACTGCACGCAACTCCCTAAACATTTCGATCTAAAATAAAGTCAAGCGGTTTTTGTTGGAAAAGTGCTTTTATTCCGTGAACGAATTCATGGAGGCGCCGTCCGTAATTTAAATGTTTAATTTACCATTGATGTTTCTTTGTTTTTACATATTTTAATGTAATTTTTAATTTTGTTTGTTAGTGTAATATTTAATAATATTCTGGTTTGCCAAATTTAGCAACTTCACTTGCAACAAACATGTTGCAGAATAAACACACTATTCGTAAAATCCAGTATTTTATTTAATATTTCAAGATAAAATTAATAGCCAAATTTTTGTTCATGAAATCTGATCCGCCCTAATAAAAACACTTTAATTCTTTGAAACCCATAACACCGTCACGTAGCGCAGCAGGAAGGCGTACTCCATGTATGGTTAAGTAGGGTACATTATGCAATATTTTAAAGGAAAACAAGGTATTAAGGCTAAGGATTAATAACTTTAAAGGGTTTACTATTTTTGTAGTATTATAATAAATAGTATTTGCTTAGGTCAGTAGTCAAAGGTCGACACACTGAGTAAATAGAGTTATTAATTTAGCAATCAAGGTTAAGGTGCGAAAAATATAATCAAATTTAAAGGCAAATAGGTAGATATATTCTAGGGAAAAAGGATTTATTACTGTAAGTCAGTACAGTCAAAGGTAGGCGCACTGATTTATGTAATATTTAATAGGTTCGGTTCGAATAAAATAATTAGGATTACAATAAAGTTATAATATTTTATATCGGTTAAGTTCAGATATTTAAAACCTAAAAAATGGATGTTTTAAAGAAACAAAGGGGCATATTTAAACGCAAAATAACAAGGTTAGAAACGTTTGTAGTGCAAAATCAAATTTCTATAATAGATGTAAGTGAGTATGAAACCAGGGAAACATATTTGCAAAAAAGTTTTGAATCTTATTGTGAAATACAGAAAAGTATTGAGGAGTTAGATGAAAATGAAAGTACAGATATGGAAGAAGTAGAAGGAAAATATTTAAATTTATTTTCTAAAATAAAAGCGAAAGTTAAAGAATTGTCTGCTACAGTTAATCCTCAGGGTAGTTCTAACTTGCAACAATCTCCCGGTCCTGTAAGCACATCGGTTGCTCAAAATAATGCTAAGTTGTCATATTTGCGAACTCCTACATTTTCGGGTAAAATTGAGGAGTGGCAAACTTTCTTTGATCTTTTTATGGCTATTATTGATAATAACACAAGTTTAACTGACGTACAAAAGTTTCTTTATCTGAAAGTTGCTTTGTCGGGGGAAGCCTCAAATTTAATTAGCAATTTGCCATTAACAAATGATAATTATACGAGTGCTATCGAAATATTAAAAAATAGGTTTGACAACAAATTGGTAGTTATAAATGTACATTTAAAAGGTATGCTAGATACACCTCCTATACCAAAAGGTACTGGAAAACAGTTAAGGACATTTTTGACTCACATTAGGCAACATGTAAATTCACTTAAAGCGGATGGGATGTTCTTCTAGTTTTTATTTTTACACAAAAATTAGATTTTCAAACACACAAGCGTACGAGTTGGAGAAAAATCCCGCTCAGCAAACATCTGCGGCTTCTACAACGTTGCCAACTCTTGATGATTTTCTAGATTTTTTAGAAAAAATGTGCATTGCTTTAGAAAATATTCAGTTTGATTCCTATAAAGGTGAGGGCACAAAGGTAAAACTTTTAAAATTGCACTTTTAGGTCAATAAAATTTACCTGACCAAAAAATTAAATGTACATTTTGTAATAGGGAGGGGCACGGATTGATTAAATGTTTCAAATTTTCTGGAATTCCTTTAACAGAAAAAATAAATATTGTCCAACTTAACAATCTATGCTATAAATGTTTGGGTCAAGGGCATAATGTTTCACATTGTAAGTTGGAGGGATGTCAGATATGCAGTGGAAGACATCACACTTTATTACATCAGGATAAAGAAATTAAGGGAAATGATGGATACAATAAAGAAATTAATAAGGGAAATGGGTCTCGCTTAGGTCTACAGCAAGATACAAGAGGTCGGTATATTGCATACAAATCCAAATCAAAATACACATTTAGGTATTTTAGAAGAAACACAAGACGATAATATTTTTGTAGGCATATCTCATGGTACCGATAAGGGTACAATAAAAGCTGATCAATGTTTTGGTGAGATGCAGCAGCATATTGTAGCTTTTTCTAATACACAAAAGTCACATGTTTTATTAGCAACCGCGCAAGTTAATGTAATTACACCAGATGGATCTAGGGTATAGGCACGCGCATAATGGATTCAGGGTTTTAAAGTAGTTTTAATATTTTCAATTTATTTAAACGTCTTAAAGGTGTAGTGTCACAAAATTAAGTTTCAGATCGGGGGAGTAGGAGATAATATAACAGAAATAAATAAAATGGTTAATTTACAAATCGAGTCACAAATCAATAGTTATTATCAAATCAATGCGCAATTTGCAACTTTGGATAAAATCACATGTCAATTATTGCCACAAGTGTTTGTTGATACAAAGCGAATTAAAATTCCTTCCGGCATAGAATTGGCGGATCCACATTTTTATAGGTCTGCAGACATTGATATTTTAATTTCAGCGGATTTATACTTTCAATTAATATATCCAGAAATGAAAAGCTTAGGAACAGGGTTGCCAGTTCTTCAGAATAGCAAACTGGGGTGGTTAGTTGGTGGAAATGCACCAATATGTTCTTGTCGAGGTGCTGCTAACTCCTTTGTGATGAGTAGTAATAATAATGTAAATTTACTTTGTTCTAATTTTCCAACTATCGATGAACTTATTCCAAGGTTTTGGCAGCTAGAAGAGGTTAGTAATAAAAGATTTGTCTCCGCGGATGATAAATTATGTGAGAATCTGTTCATAGAGACACATTAAAGGCTAGAGGACGGTAGTTTCAGGTCGATTTGCCTATGCGCAAAAATGACGATTACTTAAAATTAGGGAATTCTATGGATTCAGCTGTTAAGAGGTTCAAGTCATTGGAAAATATGTTTAAATAAAAATCCAGAACTTTTTTCTGAGTATAAGGCATTCATTGACGAATATGTCGCCATGGGGCATGGAAAATTCATTGATTCGGGCATTGAGGAAAATAAACATAGGGTATTTTTGACGCATCAACAACCACCAAACTTCGGGTTGTGTTTGACGCGTCAAACAAAACTTCATCAGGGCAGGCATTAAATGACATTACGTTAAAAGGTTTTCCTGTCCAACCAGAGTTGTTTGAGATAGTGTGTAGATTTAGAACGTTTCAGTTCGTATTGGTAACAGATATTAAAAAGATGTACCGCATGATAAAGATCAATCCAAGTCAACGTTTTCTTCAGAACATTCTTTGGAGGGATGATCCCAAATTATCATTTAAAATCATACAACTTCAAACAGTGACGTATGGGACAAACTCAGCTCCATTTTTGGCAACTCGATGTTTAAATCAGTTAGCTAATGGTGAGTCATCAACTTATCCCCTTGCTTCTAAAGCGGTTTTAAATCAGAGTTATGTAGATGATATTCTTTGTGGGACTAACGATAAATCAGAGGCACTAGAACTTAAGGAGCAGTTAAGTAATATGCTAAGGGCCGGAGGATTCGAGTTGCATAAATGGTCTTCCAATGATATGTCGTTGTTGGTTTCTGAGGACATACAGGAAAATAGTAAAAGTGTTGAGATGAATGATCCAGACTTCTCCAACAAGGTATTAGGTTTAAGATGTCATACAAGCCAAGATTTATTTAATATTGTCTTACCCAGTTTAGGGGTTAAAAATAAAGAAAAAATTACTAAAAGGTTGGTTTTTTCACGGATCTCACAAATGTTCGATCCAATGGGTTTTGTAGTCCAGTTGTCGTTGTAGCTAAGATTTTGATGCAAGAGATATGGGTTAGTAAGGTCAATTGGGATGATGCATTGTCATTTTACAGAAGTGGGCTAATTTTTGTAATGATCTTCATCATTTATCCAACTTAAAGATTCCCCGTTGGTTATTCAAACCATTTGAGATAACTGAGATTCAATGGCATGGGTTCTCAGATGCCTCGATGTCAGCTTATGGCGCATGTGTGTATGTGAAAGCACTATATTCAAATGAAACCTTGTCAACAAATTGTATATGTTCAAAGCCGCGCATAGCTCCATTAAAAACTATTAGCATGCCTAGACTTGAACTATGTGGAGCATTGCTTTTAGCAAGATTAATGCACAAGGTCTTACCAATAATTCAGTTAAAATTTTCAAAGATTTATTTATGGACAGACTCCAGTATTGTATTATCTTGGTTAAATTCATCGCCAACACGATGAATTACATTTGTCGCCAATAGAGTCGCGGAAATGCACGAATTAACTGTAAATATAAAGTGGAAACATGTATGTTCTAGGGATAATCCTGTTGATTATATATCTCGTGGCATGTCAGCTTCAGATATTTTGTCAAACAAATTATGGTGGCACGGTCCCTCATTTCTTGAAAATTCCGAAATGATTTATTCTGACTCTAAAGAGTTGATAAAAATGGAAACATTACCAGAAGAGAGAAAAGTTTAAACTCTCTCAAGTAAAGGTTCAACCAATGATTGAATGGCATAGGTTTTCAAATTTCAACAGATTGAACAGAACTGTAGCATATTGTATAGGTTTTCAAATTTCAACAGATTGAACAGAACTGTAGCATATTGTATAGGTTTTCAAATTTCAACAGATTGAACAGAACTGTATATTGTCTAAGGTTTGCAAGGAAAAAAATCGAATTCGCGGACCTCTTACAGTTGAGGAGTTAAAAGGTGCTCTTCATGAAATAATTCTACTCGTCCAATCTGAGTGTTTTGGAGGCGAAATTAAACTGTTAGCATCTCATGACCATGAAACAATACAAAATGGGCTTTAAAATGGCAGAATACGATGTCTAAATCCATTTTTGGACAAGGAAGGAATTCTTAGGGTCAATGGTAGGTTATCCAAGGCAAATATAGATTTTAATCAACGATTTCCAGTTTTGTTACCAAATAAACACCACATTGTTAATTTGCTTATTCAGTTAGAACATAAAAAGTTGTGCCATGCTGGTCCTCAAGCTGTGTTGGCAAATTTAAGATTGCGATATTGGCCAATTCATAATATGATAGCTGTTAAATCTGTTATTAAGGCTTGTACTGCTTGCTGTAGGTTCAAGGCAAAGGTATCAAATCAACTCATGGGTTCTCTTCCATTGGACAGAGTTTCAATTGCAAGACCTTTTTTCAAAATGGGTGTCGATTTCGGTGGACCCTTTGAAATAAAACAAACCAGAAAATCAACTGTCACCAACGCATATATTGCATTATTTGTGTGTATGGTGACCAAAGGTGTTCACATAGAGCTAGTCAGTTGTTTGAGCACAGATGCCTTTATTAATACACTTAAACGTTTTATTACTAGAATGAGATGTCCACATACTATTTATAGTGATATTGCTACGAATTTTCAAGGGGCTAATAACGCACTTAAAGAAGTTAGTCCTCATCGGGGGGGAATGTGGGAAGCGGGGATCAAATCCACAAAATATCACCTTCGTCGCATAGTAGGTAATTTGATTCTGACACTTGAAGAAATGACAACTGTTTCAGCACAAATGGAGGCTATTTTAAATTCAAGGCCCCTATTTCCAGTTTCTTCTGATCCTAACGATTTACACTGTTTAACACCGGCTCATTTTTTGATAGGGGAACCCTTAACCTCATATCCAGAAAGGGATTTATCTAATATACCAGACAATCGATTAAACTTTTGGCAATTAGTTTCAAAAATAAAACAGCAATTTTGGAAACGATGATCGATAGAATATCTAACAAGATTACAAAACAGACCAAAATGGTTCTACTCGACAAATAACCTAAATAAAGATACGATTGTGCCTTTGAAAGAAGATAATGTGCTACCTTTGAAATTGCCATTGGCTCGTGTTATAGAGGTTGTGACGGGCTCAGATGGAAAGGTTCAAATGGCAAAAGTAAGAACGAAGGACGGAATCTATACACGATCAATTACAAAATTATGTCCTTTGCCCTTCGAGGATAATCAAAAAGATAATCTATTGAAGCCAGTACTTCAAGGGGGGAGAATGTTGCAGGGCAAACACAATATTCGTAAAATCCAGTATTTTATTTAATCTTTCAAGATAAAATTAATAGCCAAATTTCCGTTCATGAAATCTGATCCGCCCTAATAAAAACACCTTAGTTCTTTGAAACCGATAACATCTCATGTAGAGCAGCTTCATCAATTTCAAATACTTCTCTGTATGTTGATTGCTAAATCGTTGTTGTTTTAAAGATATACAATTTCAAGCAATTCTAACCGTGGGAAGAGCTCAGTTCGAATTAAGTTTAGGTCTTGATTGCATATAATCGTCGGGTGAGCGGGCGCCCTTTGTGCTGTGTCCGAGGGCATCCCGTCAATTGTTTTTAGTCACTAAGTTTATTATGTTATTTTTTGTAAAGTGCTATTTATGCTTTTAAATAAAGTGATTGCACAGTAATTCAATAAAAAATGGATTTTAATTGGGAAACGAAAAAATTGTGAACTTCGGCGAAGAAAATAAAATTACAGTCCACTAGGAATGCACAAAACATGTAAAATGTATCTAACGTTGTCAAATAAATGTTATCTATGTATCTGTCTGTCTATATATTTTTTGGTATCACATTATTTTTTTGCGGTGGATAAATGCTTTTATATTTTACAAGAATGTCGAATAAGGTTAGTGAACCTGTAAACTAAAAACAAGTATTCCGAACCAAACAATAGAGAAATATCAACAACAAAAAAATTATAAATTGTTGAAAAACTTACCTAATTCCATCGTCATGCACTCTAACTACTGCTGGAGGTGTAAAATCGTTGTCGTCCATGTAATTTCTAAAATACAACATATTTTAAGACAGCAAGCCTACTGTATTTACAGTCAGTTCACAAGATGATTGACACCTTTTACATAAAGTACTATTCGTAAAAAGTTAAGCAACACATCAAACTTTAATCAACATGCGGTTTTCGGTAATCGACCTTCCTTAGGCAAAAACGAAATTAAATTTAAAGATTAAGAAATAGTTTCAAATTGTACAATTAATTTTGATACGTTAAGTTCTAAATTACTCTAGAATCTAAATGGATTCTATAATCAATGATGTTAATATTTCGTAAACAGTTAAATTCGGAGCTATTATATGAAATAGCAATATAATTCGAATACCTAAATCATAAAAATTTGATGCAATTAGAAAATCCTACGATTACACCGGGAACGTGTAACGTGAGTAAAATAAGCGATTAATAATTACTTTTTCTTTCCAGGATTAATTTTTTGATATCTTGACTCTTCGACTGGTGGAGGAGTAGCCTCTTTTTCAAAGTCTTCATCTTCCATGGCCTCTTCTTCATAATCCTCTTTGAATTTTTCAACTGTTTCAATATAATCAAGTTCTGCGAAATATTCATCACCATACGCCATTCCATCCTAAATAATAAATAATTCATATAAATATATTTAATTTTTATTTAGGGTAACCGTTTTTATATTCTAAATATAGGGTTATTTGAATGCTTTAAGATGGATATTCATTAAAAATATTTATCAATGTTTTTGGTCTAGATTTTTACAAGCAAAAAATTTGACTGTCACATCCGGTTTGAGCGGGAATGGTATCAACATTCCAGAGGTAAACTCCCTGGCCATTAGCATCTCCGAGCGCCGCGCCGGCTGGCCCTTCATGCAACGCTTTACATGCACAAAGGATACCGAACCAATTTAGAATAGATTTCTGCAACATAACAGGCCTAAATACAAACATTAATTCGGTACACCAACATCTGCAAACAAATAGACCACACATATTAGCCCTTACAGAAGCACAAGTATGTTCTACAACAACAACAGTAAACTACCTCTACCCTGGTTACAACCTACACTCCCGATTTAGACATAAGTTCGGAATATGCCTTTTAATCCAAAGCGAACTTTCGTGTCACCGCGAGGAAACACTCGAACCGAACAACCTTGATGTCCTGTGGCTCAAATTCACTGCCAAGGGATTAACCAAGTTCACGTTGTCTGTCTCTATCGCCCTTCGAGCGATATAGCCACCAAAGCTTCTTTACAACACTACTTTCTACCAGACTTTGATTCAATACAGGACGACTACCCTAATTCAGAAATAATCGTTCTGGGAGATTTCAATGCCCATAACACCAACTGGCTCAAATAGCACAACAAGATCGACAGCGAAGGTAGAGAAGCTGAAGCATTTGCCATCAGCTGCGGGCTTACTCAACTTGTAGACGAACCAACTCGGATCTCAGAGGGGTGAATTTGACGCCCCCCAAATCTAAGATAGTTCTACCTGGATTTTCCTTGGCTCGACGTCTGCTTTGGCACGGAGAACCCGCCGCGCTGCGCCGGCTTGTTGCCAAGAGATTACGCAAGTAATCGCCTCAGGAATGGAAGCATACATCCCAAATTCCATCTAGTTGCCGTTAAAAGGAAAGCCCTGGTTCGACAGAAGATGCGAAAGGGCCGTAGGTAGGAAACAACAAGCCTACAAGTACTGGCTGCAAATTCAGACCGCTGAAAGTCGCAGTTATTTTACAGAAGCGGAAGCAAAAGTGTGACTGACGGAACTAAGGACAAACACAATCAAAGAACCAGGAATAAACTTTTGCAATGGCTCCAGGATTTTCTGGTCGGTAACAAAGGCAGTAATTAATAACTTTACAAACACATCTCTTCCACCTTTGACAGACGAACGCAGTGTCCCGTCCCGGCGACTACAGCAAAGGAAAAAGCAAACATGCTCGCCGAAATGGTTTCATCGCACTCTACCTTAAGCGTCCCCCATGGCAAGGCTCTCCACACCATATCCAACATCAACACTATCTTGACAAGTTAAGTTTCCCCATTCGTAAAATCCTCAAAGAGCTGGATACGCAAAAGACATCAGGGTCGGATAGAATACCTACCATCGTGTTAAATAACTGCGCAAACGAACTAACACCCATTTTTTTCCAGACTTTGTTCGCTAGAGTACAACCTGTTCCAAAAAAGGCAAGAAAACCACTCCCACAAACTATCGCCCAATTGCCTTGCTTCCAATAAACTCCAAAGTCATGGAACGTGTAGTCAATCAGCAACTACTCAAGTACCTCGAGACCAATAGAATAATTAGCGATAAGCAATACGGCTTCCGTAAAGAAAGATCGTCCGGAGATATACTGGCCTATGTCCTCACATTTCGGACACATTCACCATTAATGCGAGAGTGCCTCAGGGCGCAATACTTTCACCAACTCTGTTCCTTATCTATATTAATGACCTGCTGACCGAAACCAATAATCCTGTTTACAATTTTGCAGATGACAGTACCCTTGTCTCCCAATTTAGATCAGACAACCCTTTACCAGCGACTGACACTTATCACCGCAGACAGGAGCAGACTACAACAATTAATCAAGATCTGAAGAAAGTTCGAACCTGGGGCGACAGGAATTTGGTCCAGTTCAATGCAGTAACCAGTAACCCGCCCGCCTAACGCATGAAACAAGAATTTGTTTAAAGCTCCGCCTCCTTGGGATGGCCACCCATCCGAAGAAATAGTCAGGGCACGCTCTAGTGTGATTCTAAACGCGAATCTTGTGGTTTAGTCCGAGAGCGTTTCAAAAAATAATTAATCGTTATTTTATTTTTGTTAAAAATGCCTGGTTATAAGTGCCTTTATTGGAATTGTCCTACTAGAAGCGGTGGCGAAAAATCATTATTTAAATTACCCCGCGATCCTGAAAGGTATGAATAAATGTTGTTTAATGCACACTCCCGCACACTTATTTCCAAAATTATTGCATATTGTAAAATCGAATAAGCACGAAATTCAATTAAATCTGAAATCTGGCAGATACAATGTTATAGTTAAATCTTTTTTTACTGAAGAATGTAAATAAATAGCAACAAAGCCACTGATAAAAATAAATTCCATTAATAGTGTGTACATTTTTGATTTTAGGTTTAAGGCTTGGCTTCAAGCAGCTGGAAGAGTAGATCTTTTGAATAAAAGTAATGTTAATTACAAATTATGTGAAGATCACTTCGAACAGATGTTTTGAGGGATTTAAGTTATTTGAAAAAAGTGTTTAGAATGAGATTTTAGAGCCGTGTGCCAATTTAAGGTGAAATTTAATTAAAATACGAATTTCTATACTTTTTACGATAATGCCGTGGTTAAATAATATTTTACTGATTTCCTCGTTGAAATCGTTTAACTAAAAGAAAATGCATCACCGGTAACCAAAAAAAAATATATATTTATTGAAATAGTCTCTAGCACAATTAAATGAAAATTTTCGTTTCGAATCTGGATCCTTACTGTAGTCAGACACTGTGTATAGTCTTTCGACAGTTTTATCAACACTACATTATTGACTATCCATGTCGTGACATAATTTTATGTTTTTCTCATTCTTGCGAAGGATTATTGAAACTCGAATGTGCCAGCCTGACAAGCTAGCACTGGTGATGGCCTAGGCCAGCGGTGGCCAACCCGCGGCACGCGTGCCACAGGGTGGCACTCCTGACCCTCTAGATTGGCACGCCAGGTTTTCCACAAACATAGAAAAAATGACAATATGATTAAATCAAAGTTGCGTCCAACCCCTTCCCCTCATTTGCCATTCAAAAAAGCGCCGAATACTTGTTGAAGTGAAATTTTTGAAGTCAAACTTCATTAGCAAAGGTAAAGTTAGAAAAAATAAAACGCTTATCAAAGTGAAACGCCCCTTTAATTAAACATGTTCCAGTATAGCTAGAGGGCTGAAATTTTCAGGACATGTACCCGGGGTAAAATGAGGATCCTGGACGAAAACTGGACCACGTACCTCTCCGCGTTCGGCCAGGAGAGGGGGGAGAAGAAAAAACTAAAATAATAAATTTAGGGAGAACGGGAAGAGCTACGGGGTCGAAATTTTTATGGTAGGTGCGCCTCATGGGAGACTACCTTTGAACATATGAGGGTACAGGGGCTCTAACTTAAGGGGTAATTTTGGAAAAAATAAACGGTTTTTGCCGATATCTCTGCGACGGAGCCTCGGATCGAAAATCTGGTAGGGGGATTATACCCCCTCTCCCACCATCTCCCCGGATACTCAAATTTTTCGATAAAATGGGAAAAAATTAAAAAAAAAACGTAAAAAATTGTTCGGAAAGTTAATAACTATAAAACGAAATAAAAAAAGAAATTAATGGAAAAAGTTAGAGACGCGGTTTTCGGCGAAAAAAATACGAAGAAATTCAGCTACGAGGTCGGGGATGGCAAGTAAGAAAAAAAATGGTTTATAAAAAAAACAAAAATTTTTGAAGAAATTGGGAAAAATTGAAACGGAATATCAATAAATGTATTATGAAAGGAAAGAAAAAAAATTAAAACAAAAACGTAAAAGAAAAAAAAAGAAAAAATTATTCGGAGTTAATAAAAGTGTTATAAAACGAAATAATAAAAAAAGAGAAACGCGGTTTTCGGCGAAAAAAAAAGTAAAAGTGTCGAAACCGGGGGCAAAAGTTGAGAAAAAAAAAAATAAAAAAAACTCAATTCCAAATATCTTTCAGAAGTTTCACTTGAGTTGTGTGCTTATAAAAGTGAGGCACATAGTTTTTTTAACGATTTTGACATTTGTTTTAAAATATAGATATTCAAAAATTGTACTTTGTAATTGCAGATTAAAAAAATAAAAAAAGACCCATTATGATTTTTTTGTGGTAACATTGTTTTCAAAATTTCTGGAATAAATAAATACCTAGTTTCCGAGACTGAAACATCTTGTATAATATTAAAATGTAGCTATATAAGTAATTAAAATAATCTTTTTTATTCTAAATGTGTTTTTTATGTGAATTCTGTTTTTGTAAAAAACAAAATCATATATGAACCCTAGTCTGAACCATCAAAAATTTTTCTTTAGCTACTTTCTTATAACAAGGTGTGCAAAATGACCTTGCTAGCACCTGGGCGATCTTATGTCTAGGCGCGGCGCTTAAAATAAGTTGGCAAAATTGCTTACGAAAGTGTCAAAAAATCCATTTTGACACTGACACAGAAATATCCTTGTCCTTGCGGCCAATTTAAACGCTCCCCCTCTCTACTCTTTCAAGTAAATCCGAAAAGTCTTTAAACAAATTCCAACCGTAATAGAAATGCCCCAAAAAAAGATTATTCACATCGAAAACTTTGCTTAGCAAAAAATATCCTTAAATCGGCATACATTAAAGTGTATTACTAGAATTTCTGTAAAAAAATGAATGCAGCCATAATATCACTAGATTTCCATGACCGCCTGTTGGAAAAAAAGAAAGTGAATGGCTATTGCAAATTTTTATTTTTTTCCGGGACCAGTCCACCAACAAACCACGTTTTCATTTAATTGGTGCAGACCAACTATTTTAATTTTGAGGAACAATTCTATAAATCATATCCAGATTATTTGGTGCAGGCCGCGTATAACGGCCACGTCAAGGTTAAAGTTGGCTGGTGAGGAATTTGCCGACCTTTGATGCAAGAAAATTATGTATTATTTACTTAGAAATCAGAAAATCGTACCCAAGAGGATGCATTTCTCTAACTCTTCATTTTAATAATCAATAATTACATAATTACAAAAATACGTATGAAGTATCCCACGTGGTCAATGACCTCTCACTTTCAAAATTTGATTTTCGTAATTTAAACATGTTTAGTTACAGGAGCTATTCAACAAATTCGAAAAAAATGCATTTTTGCAGATATCGACAGATCTCGTTGAAATTCGACATGTGAAGTAATGTTGGCGAAGAAACTCAATAGAAACATATTTTCTTAATATTAAAAAAATAAAAAAAGCCACTGTGGGGCGATGTTTTTAAAAATATATTAAATTTGACAGATACCTAAGATCGCGTGACAACTTCTATTGGATTAAAACTACGATAGTAGAGAGGTTAACGCAGAACGGTATTAGGGTTCGTAATAAATTTTCTCTTAATGTAGTAGAAGCAGTTCAGAAAACCATTTCTCATCCAATTTATTGCATTGGGTGGAATGTTAGAAGAAGCTGTTCTGAAAACCATTTTTCTCATCCTATTTCTTTGTCGGTCTAAACAATTTCGATATCGAGCTGTCTTTTGTATAAGCACTCCTTAATGCACTGTTTCAATTGAGATTAAAATAACTTATTATGAGTTTTACTTACATTTAAATATTTTTCAGTTTTTTTGTCTTAGAATAGAAAAATAATATGACATCTTAATACCTATTATGCTGTTATCTGATAACACCGGTATGCTTTTAGTAGTAGATGAAGCATCAATAGCATTATTTATCTTTTTAAATTGTCGGTTGCGCCGTTGTCATCAAGAATATAGGAAAAAATGTGTGGGTAATGCTTTTTCTAGTTTTATGTTGTCCTATTTATTAACAGAGATTTTGTGTGAGCCTCTTGTAACCAACAAATTAATAATAAAATATAGGTAAACCACTTAATCTAATTTGAATAATAAAAACATCAACTTACCTCATTTGCTGTTTGTTCCGTATGTAGCGTTCCAGCGTAGATACAAATGAAAGTTCCTTGGGGAATATCATTTAAACAACGAATACCCCATCCTCGATTATGAGTTTTAAATACTTGAAGTTTAAGACCCATCGGGTTTTGAGCTACTCGATTTAGACATGTAGAGGTACATTTACACCTAAAATATATACAAATATATCAAGCGAACATGAAGTCGTTGTACAAAGCGTCATTTTACTACAATTGAATGTCTACCACCCATCATAACTCATATAAAGTTTAAACGAAGAAAACGAGTAAATATATATGGAGCGTTAAATTTCTTATCAGAATTGGCGAACTGCGAAATAGACTAATCAAACATATATTGATAAATCTGGAGATGCAGATAGTTGTATACTCATTGTAACATGAAGCAAAAAGGTGAATACTCAATTATTTAAGTAATTTATTTATTTAACCTTATAAAAATTTCCAACATACGCAAGTATATACAATTATTACTTATTTGGACAAACATACAGTCACCACCAGCAACCATCCGAATGTTTTTGTGCTACCCTATAGAACTGGCCTTGCCGGGTCTACGTATGAGTCATCGCCGGTCGCCGGCCGCGAAGATTCAAAAACTGTGGAATTCTTTAGATGCCCTGGTCAAGAATCATATAGAGTGGCCTCGTTTCTTCCCGAGTATTCGTGGTAGATTTTAGATGGTATATAAGTAGCAGGCAAAACGCGTGTTGTAGTTAGTTAAGCCTTGAGTGTTGAATTGTAAAGAGCTATTAGTCGTAAAGAGTAGTTTAGTGTGTTTAATTCTATACAGTGATTAAGACTAAAGAGAGTATTATTGTAAAATAGTAAAAGTTGTGATTTCGTTCAGAACACACGGGAAAAAAGTAGCATTTGGTGTCAGAAGTTGGATTGTGCAGGGACCGTACTTTGAAGCATTCTTCGAGGAGAGAAGAGCGCACAAGTACGTCAACGAGACCGTTTGGATTGGCGGATTCTGTGAACATTTTATAATCTATTGTCAATAAAGAAATGGGGCAAATAAAATGTTGGCCGATTTCTTGAAAAATCTGCTGCTGAAAGGCAAACGGAACAGGACTGGCTTCAGAAAACTTTGCAAGACCAAGAAGACAAAAGGCAAGCAGAACAGGATCGGCTTCAGAAAATTTTACAAGACCAAGAAGATAAAAAGCAAGCGGATCGGGAAGAAGATGAACGTAAGAGGCAAGCAGACCAGGACCGGCTTCAGAAAAATTTACAAGACCAGGAAGATAAAAGGCAAGCAGAGCAGGACCGGCTTCAGAACATTTCCCAACACCAAGGGGCAAAAGGCAAGCAGAACAGGATCGGCTTCAGAAAATTTTACAAGACCCAGAAGATAAAAAGCAAGCGGATCGCGAAGAAGATGAACGTAAGAGGCAAGCAGAACAGGACCGGCTTCAGAAACATTTACAAGACCAAGAAGATAAAAGGCAAGCAGAACAGGACCAGCTTCAGAAATGGATGCTGGATGTAATTGTAGGCGAGCAAGGAAAATTGCAGAAAATATTTGGACGGGCAAAATGAGAAATTTTAATAAGACGTAAACAATATACAAAAGGAAGTTGGAACTGTACAAAAAGAAGTTGGGAATGTACAAAAAGAATTGGAAATTTACAAAAAGAAGTTGGAAATGTACAAAAAGATGTTGAAAATGTACAAAAAGAAATGAAGAATCTACAAGCAGAAATTATCAGACTAAAAAATCAAGGATCCACCGAGACGGCATTCGCCACAGGACATAAGGGGATTCATCAGCAGTATTTTTTTTGTTCCCGATTTTCTTCGTTAATATGCATAATAAAGAAAATTAGCCAAGTATAAAACTCGCTTAGAATTACTGAATCTAGGGCAGTACAGTGATGAAAAATTTAATTTCTTAATTTTAGCTTTTAATATATTAGGAGAAAAAAATAACAGAAAAAATAAGTCTGTACGACCCTAGCGGATCATAATCTAGACATATTGATAAAAGAAAAAAAAATTCGATCAAATAGTTTGTCCATAATCCTGGAATAAAGATTTTGAGACAAAATCGCTGATTCGACACGCCCCCTTGTCGCTCAAACACATGAATTTATTTAGAATTATTTCTTCTGGTAAAAGCTGGCATCGGCGCGAGGCCACGTGGTGTGTGTCTGTTGTTTACAACCTGACCTTGAGCCGGTGGGGCGATCGCTCGCTGGACGAAACCAGTTTTCAGAAATATAATATTTGGGATTATTATTTATTTTGTAGACTGTTCTAAATGATATTGTAGCCGCTTCTCAAACTTTCCACAGATATAGGTGGCGCATTAGTGTAACAAAGACCCGTCCAGAGATAAAAAAAAATGTTAAATACAAAAATTGTGAGATATGTTGTGGTAAATATTGTGAAAATATTTTCAATTATACAGGGTGCTTTATAAAATCCTGTCGTTCGTTTTTTGAGTTTTTTTAATGGAATGTATATTATTGCACATTTAGATTCTGCATGAAATTCTATATCTATCCCCAAGTTTTTCGAAATATTGACAGTTGAAAATCGGCCAACTACCATGTTTGACAGGCTGTACAGGGTTATCCAACGAGGACTGGACAAGGCGATTTTTTTACTTTCCCTGTAATTTTATTAAAAAAAAAAACGAAATAGCTTTCTTATGTAATTTTCTCCCGCGAATTCGGATATGTTCAGCAAAAACCAATTGAACTAAAGGTCACTTTGATATTTTTTTAAATGGGATTCCATGTATATTATTGCATATTTGGATTGTGCGAAAAAGTCTAGACATATTTCATGAATAATGCCTTATACCTATCTCTAACGGTTTTTGAAATATTGACAGTTGAAAATCGACCAATTACCAAGTTTGACAGCTTGTAAAATCTAAACGGCTATAGATAGAACAAAACGGTTTGCACTTTTCTGTATTGGTTTTTCATAAGCTCTCGTATAACACTAACTTTTTATTTATCCAGAGGTTAAATTTATCCGGGATTTTTTAACATCTGGTTAAATCTAAAGTTAGTGTCATACGATAGCTTATGAAAAACCATTATCGGAAAGTGCAAACCGTTTTGTTCTATCTTTAGCCCTTTAGATTTTACAAGCTGTCAAACTTGGTAAATGGTCGATTTTCAACTGTCAATATTTGAAAAACCGTTAGAGATAGGTGTAGGACATTATTCATGAGATATGTCTAGGCTTTTTCGTACAATCCAAATATGCAATAAGATACATGGCATCCCATTTAAAAATATATCAAAGTGACCCCTAGCACTTTTATTTGATGTTCAATTGTTTTTTGCTGAACATATCCGTATTCGCGGGAAAAAATTACATAAGATGGCTATTTCAGTTTTTTTTGTAAAAGTACAGGGAAAGTCAAAAATTAGCCTTGTCTAGTCCTCGTTGAATAATCCTGTACAATCTAAACAGGTAAAAATAGAGCAAAATGGTTTGCACCTTTCTATCTCGTTTTTTCATAAGCTATCGTTTAACGCTAACTTTGTATTTATTTACCCAGAGGTTAAATTTACCTGTGGTTAAATAAAAAGTTAGTGTCAAACAATAGCTTACGAAAAACCAAGACAGGAAAGTACAAACCATTTTGCTCTATCCTTAGCCGTTTAGAGTTTACAGGCTGTCAAACTTGGTAAATGGCCGATTTTCAACTGTCAATATTTTTGCTGACTTCTTTTGTTCTCTTGATCTTCTAGCGATCAACATTTTTTGACAAATACTACTGTTTTTGGAATCAGGTCGCTTTTTGTCCCCATATTGATACAAAAACAATAAAACAAAGTACTGATAGAACCAAAACACAATAAATCACAAGCTACAGAACGACCCGCACACTCGAGATTCAAAATTTGAATGATAAAACAAATATTTCTGTAGGATTCAAAAATGCGAAGGATAAGATAAACAATTGACTCGCTTCTACCTAGTCTAGACGTAGGTATCGTCTTTACGAAGTCAATTGAAAAAGTTGGGACTCTTAATTTAATGTCGGCATAGTCTGTTCTCAGTTACCGGCGAGCGCCTACACAAAATAATTAGAAATTATTAAGAGCCCCAACTGTTTCAATTAACTTTGTAAAGACTATAACATAAAATATAAAAAGGTTTTCTAAACACTTTAGGCAGGTTACGAGCCTATATATTTGGAAAAAGGTATCTACATCAATAATTATTACCTATAGATAAATAATGACTATTTTCAAGGAATAATAATAATAAAGGGGAAAATACCTACATGGTGGTCCATTAGTGTGACTGTCCCGTATCTCCCTATTTACCGAGATAAAAAAATGTTAAATACAAAAATTGTAGGATATGTCGTGTCGCATATCGTAAAATATTTTCAATTATACAGGGTGCTTCATAAAAACCTGGCATTCGTTTATTGACTTTTTTAATGGAATGCCCTGCATATTATTGCACATTTAGATTCTACATCAAATTCTAGACACATTTCATGAAAAAAGTTCTACACCTATCTCCAACTGTTCTCGAAATATTGACAGTTGAAAATCGGCCACTGACCAAGTTTGACAGCCTGTAAACTCTAAACGGCTAAAGATAGAGCAAAATGGTTTACACCTTTCTATCTCGATTTTTCTTACTTTGTTTTATTGTTTTTGTATCAATATGGGGAAAAAAGCGACCTGATTCCAAAAACAGTAGTATTTGTCAAAAAATGTTGATGGCTAGAAGATCAAGAGAACAAAAGAAGTCAGCAAAACTAATGGCATCAACGTAAGTTTTGTTTTAACAGACTACTAAATACCTTTTAATTTTGTTTGGTGAATAATGTACAGGGTGGTCGCTTTAAGTTGAGCCCATACCTTAACTCGAAATCTATGAGTGTTGCAAAAAAAATTAAAAATACAAAAGATGTTTCTAGTTAAACGATCTTTTATTGTTTGTAGTGTTTTAATTGTCACCCTATTTTATGCAAGGGGGTCAAATTGAGGTAATTTTTTTAAATAGAATGCCCTTTTTTCTTACATATTTCTAAATAAGCCAGTAAAAGATGAATTCAACGATATGCAGTGTGTCCGAAAATACCGTTCGAATAATTTCAGGAGAGATTCTACATAAGAAAATATTACATTTTTCTCATATGAACCTGGGTCCGAAAATGCATAGTTTCCAAGATACAGGATGTCAAACTTAAAAAAAATCGTTTTTTTAATTAATATCTTAAATATCCTTTTAACGATTTTGTTGAAATTTAGTATCTGTAATAATAAGGGGCTTATTTAGCCTTAATAAGATTTAAAATATAAAGTCTAGTGGGGCCCCGGAGGGTATCATACCGAATATTATTGATAAAAAAAAGTGTCCGCCCATGACTTAAAAAAAATGTTTTTTTTTTTAATTAAACAACTAAAAATACAACATTGAACATTGTCACAAGGGATTTTAGTCAGGGACACACGGTTCTCGTCCTAGAGCCAATGCAGGACATTTAGTTTATAGACAAACACAGGGGAGCTCGAATCGGAGGGTAACTCCAACAGGAGAAAAATAAAGGAACATCCACAAACTATCTTCAATATCTATATGTGCTTAAATATAAAAGTATGTTTTATATTTTGTTTTTAGATAGCTTTATATATTTTATAAACATAGATTCCATTTTCTCATCATTTATTACGCAAGCCATAATATATGAACGAACTATGACACATAGGGAGTAAGCCAAGATTTCCCAATTCTCCATACAAAAATTTTATCCCTTCCGTATTATGCTTACATTCGAAGCCTATGACATATTATTATGCATTTTTTTTGTAAATAGGTTTGTATATTAATTTTGCAAATTTCAATGTCTTTTTACGTTATTTAATACATACATACATACATATATATAATGCGCAATTTTTATAATTATATTAAAAACCTATCATTACAAATTTCTTATT
>MU184625.1:32505-51582 GCA_016904865.1 Pissodes strobi | reverse complement strand
ATGAGGCGCACCTACCATAAAAATTTCGACACAGTAGCTCTTCCCGTTCTCCCGAGAGATTTTGTCATATTTTGCCTGACTGCTGATGCTGTCCGTCTCGAAGCACACGTAATGTGCTTGTCGACGGTCCAACGGTGACTGCGATGTGGTCACGTGGCAGTCCGGCGACGCGACGTAACGTAAAATGCAGTGTTGTTTTCGCACAACTTAAATCGTATCGGTGGGCGGTGCCTAGACAGAGAACGAAGAATAGCTTGCCTTTGCTAGAAAGGCACGCCGACGGAATCTCGTTTCACTGATAAACCCCCATAATATCAAACCTCCAACGTATGACGGTCAAACATCCTGGACAATGTACAGAATGCAATTTGAAACCGCTGCTGTTGCCAACGGTTGGAATAACGAATAAATGGCTACATCACTAGTGGCAGCGCTTCGTGGATCTTCCCTGGAACTGCTACAGACTATTCCCATCAGCCAAGAGGGGAAATATGACATACTTGTAGCCGCCCTGGAGACCAACATAGGAGACAACTGTATCAGGCACATGTAACGTCCCGACATCAGAAGCCTGATGAAAACCTGCAGCAAGAGTTTGAGGCAGACGTTAGACGTCTCATTCAATTGGCCTACCCGGGAGCAACAGGAAAATTTCAAGAGGAGCTTGCCGCTCAATATTTCGTGGATGGTATCAGAGATCCAGAAACTCAGAAAATGCTACGTCTAGCCAAATATGATAACAGCCGTGAAGTTTTGGGTAGAGCCCTAGAAATCGAGGCGACCTGTAACATCTCTAAACCAGCAATCAGGGACGTATCCATCCAGGAAGAAAATCTGACGAACAGTTGTGAAGTAACTGATATGGACGGTATTTTGAAGAAATTAACCGAAGTTCTTCAGGCCACGAGGAGATTCCGGGAGCCACTAGAAGTTAGGCCATATAACCGTAATGCTATAAATCAGTACTATAGATGTGACAAGACAACATTTCAAAAGGGACTGTCGAGTACAGATATTCCGGGAGCCACTAGAAGTTAGACCATGTAACCGAAATGACATAAATCAGTGCTACAGATGTGGCAGCACTGGACATTTCAAAAGGGACTGTCAAGTACAAAGATTCCGAGAGCCACTAGAAGATAGGCCACGTAACCGAAATGTTTCAAATCAGTGGCAGGAATGGGCATTTCAAAAGAGACTGTCAAGTACAAAGATTCCGGGAGCCAATAGAAGATAGGCCACGTAACCAAAATGTTTCAAATCATTGCTATATATGTGGCAGGACTGGGCATTTCAAGAGAGACTGTCGAGTACAACTGGAACTGGAGATTTTCAGGCAAGTCTTTGAAAGGCAGCAATGCAATAGAAAATAATAAAAGTTAAGAGTGAAGATATGAAGAACAACGGAAAAATAAAAGAAATATAAATTAGATCCAACTCAGATCAAGAAGACGGTAGTAAATAAACATCACCTTGAATATTATTTGAAAAATACAGAGAATCCCCACTACAAGAAATATCGGCATTTATAAAAGAATTAAATGATCCATCTGTATAAGGTGATTAGATTATCAACAGGATCGGGAGGTTCTGATAAAGAAAACTATTGAAAATCATACAACCGTAGAAAATGCATTCATTAGACTGAGTCAGGATAATGAAGTAGAAATGACCAATTTCAAGATACGAAAAGAACAGATTTTAATGTATCAATACTGGCTTGAAGACACGTGGTCCTCGAATTCATCGATGCGGTGGAACATTTTCAGATCGTCAGCATAGGCGAGAGAGCTGCAGTCTATCAGAGAGACCAGATCGTTGATGAATATGTTGAGCAGCACTGGCCCCAGGTTGGACCCCTGGGGGACACCCGACGTCGGTACAAAATGTTCCGATGTAAAACCCTCGATTTCAACAAATTGACGACGATTAAAGAAGTAAGATTCCAATATTAAGATAAGTTTGTTAGAGAAACCGAACTGGTTAGATGCCTTCCGTAGTAAAATGTGATTATCAATATGATCAAACGCTTTTCAAAAGTCTCTGTAAATAAAATCGACTTGACTTCTGCTGTTAAGGGCGTCGCAGACATTAGAGAAGAAAGAGTAGAGATTAGTCATACATGATCTTCTGGAAGAAAGCCGTGTTGATGAACTGACAATCTGTTACGTATTTTGAAGAATAGGTATTTCTGTAAGACAATCTCTAGCACCTTGGAAAAGTTGCATAATATGGACATTAACGACAATTTTCTACTAGAGATGGATCGCTTTTTTTGAGAATAGGGCAAACCCTGGCAATCTTCCAAACCTCCGGAAACACACCAGTGCTCAAATCAAGTTGAAAATGTGACAAAGAGGAGCACTCATGACAGAGGAACAGTCTCTCACTAAAAAGCTGGGATTGATTGATTTTTCAGCATTTTGCAAGCCTCGTTACGTCCCCGGAAGTGACTGTGGGAATGTCAATTAGCTCACATTGTACCGTTTGAGCGTATAAATCGACGTGCTCGGGTCGCCCATAGATACTTCCAAAAAAGTCAGCAAAGGCAGATACGATATTATGAGGACGGGCTTATTTGCGTAGTTCATAGTGGCTGGGATACGAGACTGAGCCTTTTTACTTTGAACGAAAGACCAAAAATTGGAGAGGTTGTTGTTTATGTTTCGCTCAGCAGTCCCAATGAAGTCCTTATAGTCCTTCTGAGTTAGTGATTTAATTAGCCTAGACAAAGAACTATAATTTGCTGGTAAAAGGCAGATTCGCGCGTCTGAAGTTGACGGCGCAATTTTTCTTTCCTGAAAATGTTGTCAATCAATTCTCTTGAAAACCAAGAGAGGAAACGCCTTCTTCTAGGTAGCTTAAGAGGTGTACAGGCAGCAAAGTTATTATTAAGAATCTCATAGAAAGACTAACATGCGCTAACATCAGGAGATTCAAGAACGCGAGACCAGTCAGTGTGCAATAACGATGCATACAACCTGGGATAATCAGCTTTACGAAAGTTGACACTTGGTGGTTGAGCGTTGTTCACAGGAAAGTTGACGGCATGAGGAAGTACCGCCTGAAAATCAAGAGAGAGCAGGACGATGTGGATCCTCTTCGACCGATCATTATGAGCTACATTAACCGCAAATTTGTCAAAAACAAGATCAAGTAAACGATTGTTAAAATTTGGGACAGTATTTTACTGTTTAAGGCTGAGGAACTCGCTGAAGTAAACCTTTGTGTCTGGGACCGAAAGGAACAGAGGATGAAAAAGAAGGCATGTTGAAATCGCCCAGAAAAATTAAGTTTTTATTATTTATAGAAAGCATTATGTCCAGTGACGAGAGGAGGTCGAAAAAAGTTTCGGAGTCGGCGCCGGTGGCAAAGGGAGGGATGTATATAATAAATACGTAAAATACAGTCATTTTGGCACGGTGTTACTGATATTTGAAATATCCAGTAGTTCAGAAGTAAGTCTATTGTGAAGACCGAGCATGACTCTCCCTCCCTTGGATTCGTCCATTCGGTCTGTTCTTCTATCAGATCGGTATATGATATATGAGTCTGGAAAAAGTCCAGGATATCCGGCTGGAGCCAAGACTTGATGACAGCAATGACGTCATAATCTGAGACCACGCAACTGTAAAAATCTATGGGTCTTAGTACGTGTGATAGGAATAGATGGCTACGAAAGAAACCCTCTGCGCCATAATTCCGAGGGAAGCTAATATTCCCAGACAGAGAAAAATTGCACTTCATTAGAAAGATAGCCGTTTCAGAATACACCTACTGGCCTTTCTGGGCTAGCCATATGTTACATTTTAATAAAGTTTTATCCGCTTCTCTCTGCTTTTATTGTTGTCATCGGCATCGGTGTTTTCAATAATTTAGTTATTTCTGGAAACAGTTTATACTAGGACATCATTTTCAAATTTGTTTCAAGTTTTTCACCAGATTAAACTGAATAAGTAGAGTATAAACGTAAAACCATTGAAATCACCACTCGACTCGGCATAAAAACGAATTCCCCATTTTTATACAAATAACCTCGTATTTACCGATCACAGTCAATGCGTAAGTAAGACAATAGGTGAAATTTTTACAGACCAGCCGCTTTGAAAAACATATAGCATATAAACCTTCGCGATTGGTCAAATCAGGACCAAAAACTTGTTCGTATACGGGTAGTGTAAGAACGATCATTTCCTGAGGTTAACTACCACCTGATGATACAACACGAGTCAAAGAGATGGGTTACTAATATGTACACGGTGATCATTTATAATGTCCCCTCCTCTTAACTTTTTTGTTTTTTGCATTAGACAAAAATGTTAAATACAAAAGTTGTGCAGAATAATGTAAGCTATTTGCAGAATGCATTTTTATATATACAAGGTGTTGCAGAAATGAGTGACTGGTTAATGTTATATCTTTTTAAATGAAATACCCTGTATATTATTAATTTTTTAGAATCTCCTAAAAATCCTGAATATTTTTTCTATAATATGGCCTATACCTAAATGTTATAGTTTTAGACATATTCGCATTTTAACTAAACGGTTACGTTCAAAAATAAATATTCTAGATTCCAGTTCTTAGGTGGCCGTGAATTAGGCAACTACAATACGAGACCACTATTTAAAATGCGAATATTTCGAAAACTATTACATTTAGGTATAGGACATGTTCTAGAAAAAATATTCAGAATTCTTAGGAGATTCCAAACAATTAACAATATACAGGACGTTTCATTTAAAAAAATATAACTTTAACCTGTCACTCATTTCTGCAACACCTGGTATGTATATAAATCTATTCTGCAAATAGCTTACACTATTCTGCACAATTTTTGTATTTAACATTTTTGTCTAATGCGAAAAACAAAAAAGTTAAGAGGGGGGGACATTATAAATGATCACCGTGTACATATGCACATAGAGGAGATACTATTAAGGAGCTTGTATAATTATTATATATCACAGCAGATAGTCACGTCATTTCGTTTATTTGTTATTTAAAAATAATTATACGCCTATTTGCAACCCGAATATATTAAGCAAAGTGTTTTAATAAATTTTTCGTAAATATTTGATAACAGCGTACAGAGTGATGTTCTGCAGGAGCAGCATGGAATTCTTTCTAAACGTTCAGTCTAAAATAACTTTATTCAAAATATAAATTATATATATTAAATGCAATCGACTCTCAAATTTAAGTAGATTCCATGTACAGGGTGTCCCATTTTCGATGATATTACGGGGTATCTCACTTATGAGTAAAGATAGAGTTGCGGTTTTCCCAATACTGTGCTACTTTTTTTGTGAAAAGAACGATGGTATAAACAAAATTTTCATAGCTCGCTTAGTTTCTGAGGGTGAAATTGAAAATATTGCATTTTAGGACCCCCCCTCGTATCTTCGTTATCCTTTAACATATCGGAAAGCTAATAACTTGCTCTTATACAGTTTTTTACGTAGAATCCAGATTTTTGCTGTGGGCTGTAAATTTTTAGCTATAAATCAAACTTGTTTTTTTTTTTAAATAGAACACCCTATATATTTTTCTTTCGTTTGATTTAAAGTCAAGTCAAGTATGCTTTATTGCCACAGAAAAATTCAAATAAATTTTATGGACAAAGCTAACTAAAATAAATAAACTAACCATAGTAGGGCAAATACAAAACAAAACAAAACTTAATATATACAATAATATATACAATAAAAATAGAACAAGCAATTTTCAAATTGAAATTGGTCACGATTTAACAAAAAATAACTATATTACAGAACATCATAAGCAGTTGAACTAGATCCACAGGAAGTACACAAAACATAGGGTAAAGAAACCCAGTGTTATCAAAATATTAAACATACATTATAACAAAACGTGCTGTTTGAAAAAATAAGGAAGGTCATGTCGGTGAACTTGACTCAGGCAATTTGCATATGCTGCAGAGCTGAAAATACCGAGGAAAAGTAAACAAAACATGACTAAAATTGATAGCTAGGTATTTAATTTTGTGTAATTCCTGTATATCCGAAAAATCACTAATTCGTCAAAAAGATAATCCTATACCTATTATAAAAAATATATATAATATAAAAAAATTTCACCGCCGCACATGAAGCCCAAGAAAATTAATGGAGGAAAAAATAAAATCTAATTCACGCAAAACTCATTTATAGAATAATAAGGTCTTTCTAGTAGGTAAGCCTTCGTTTTTTCCCGAAATTTGGCAAATGTAGGGATGGATTTAAGATGTAGCGGGAGTGTATTGTATAACTTCTTGGAATTATAAAGAATAGAATTTTTTGTTAATTCAGAGGAGGGAAAAGGAAGGTAGATGTCCTGACTCGAATTTCTTGTTGAGTACTCATGTTGTGGCCTTTCGGGAAATATGTTTCGATATTTGCGTATTAAACAAGTTGTTTCTAAAATAAACAAAGCAGGAAGCGTAAGAATTTTTTATTTTTTAAAGTAGTATTCGCAATGAGCTCTGCCATTAAGACCAAATAAATAACGAATTGCTCTCTTTTGAAGTCTGAAAATGGTACGAAATTGCTCGGTGTTACAGCAGCCCCAAAAGGGAAGGCCGTAGCGAAGATGAGATTCAAACAAAGAGAAGTAAGTGAGCCTGGTAGTAGACAGATTTAGTTCCTTCGAAACCGATCGAATTGCGAAGCAGGCAGAGGAAAGCTTTTTTGTTAAAGAATCAATATGTGCGGACTACTTAAGGTTGGCACTAATACTCAAACCTAGGAATTTAGCCGATTCAACGTATTTAATATTGCTGTTGTGAAGTAGCAAAGCTTGTTGTAAGGTTGTTTTATAAGATAAGGCTACCGTTTTATCAACGTTGAAACACAGCCAATTTGAGTCAGACCAAGTTTTGATTGTGACGAGATCGCTGGAGATATTAGAGTGTAGGGAGAAAGTATTAGAATCACTCCAAGTTATGCTTGTGTCGTCAGCAAAGAGAGAAATTTTACCATTGATTTTTAGGTAAGTAATGTCATTAATATATATTAGAAAAAGGATAGGCCCAAGAACAGAGCCCTGTGGAACTCCACTGGTAATTAATCTGCAATCAGAATCAGAACCGTTCGCTCTAACAAACTGCTGTCTATTTTCAAGATAAGATTGGAACCAGTTCGAAGGAATACCACGGATTCCATAAAAATTTAGTTTTCTTAACAAGATGTCATGACACACACAGTCAAACGCTTTAGCGTAATCACAGAAGACTGTAGCAGTGGGGAGATTGTCGTTAAGGGATGAGTAGACATCGTGAAGCAACGAGAACATGGCGTCATTTGTACACTTGTTTGGTAAAAATCCGAACTATTCCGGGGACAGTATGCCATGCCTAAGGAGAAATGGCATGAGGCGATTTTTTTAATAACTTTTCAATGATTTTAGAGAGTATAGGCAACAGAGCAATTGGACGATAATTGCATAAGACATCCTTTTCACCTCCCTTATGAAGAGGAATAATTATCGCAGTTTTGAGGCATTCGGGAAAAACACCTTGCAGGTGAAGGACGCATTAATTAAGGAAGCTAGGACATCCAGAATTGGAAGTGGGAGGTTCAAGAAAATTTTAATTGACAGATTATCAGTGCTACAAGCTGATTTACTCTTTATGCTGCCCATTACCTGAAGAAGTTCAAGGCTGGTCACAGGGCTTAGGAAAAAACTATCAGCGACTTTTTTAGAAGGAGGAAGAAACGAGAGAGGGTCGAGAGAAGGAGAAATACCAGAGGTAACATTTTTGCTCACGTTGACAAAATATTCGTTCAAATCATTTGGTTTTGGTATGCTCTGATTCGCGGAATTTGTTTTGCCTCTAAGATCGTTAATAATGGACCAGGCCTCCTTGGATACGTTTTTAGCAGTTGATAAACGATTTTGATAATATAGTTTCTTTGCTGTCTTGATAAGTTTTAGGTAGATCTTCCTATAATTCAAAATGAATTCAAGAACTTGAGTGGAGTTAGTGAATTTTTTTATGTATGAGAGGGAGCGCATATTTTTTGCAGATATGCGTAAGCCTTTCGTAGTCCATGGTTTGTGATGTTTAGGTTTAATGGATTTAAGCGGGAAGGCTTTATTGAATGCATTTATAATTTTATTTAAGAAACCACTTAAGTCAGAATCAAGTTCACCTGATTCAAAATTCCAGTTGGTCTTTAGGCAAAGGTTACGAAAGGATGAAAAATTGGAGGCTGAGAAGATTCTACCTAGGTGGCGAGTTTTTTTTGAGGGCCTATAAGAAGTATTGAATTTGGAGATTACTGCCTCATGATCTGAGAGACCCGCGCTAGTTACTGTCGATTGGACATCAGTTGAAGGAAAGTCGGACGCTACATAGTCAATGATAGAAGAGGAATTGTTAGAAATCCGAGTTGGTGAGGTTACATGCATTGAAAGACCAAAAGAGTCAAAAATAGAAATTAATGATTTTTGGGCAGTACAAGCGGTAGCGTAGTCAATATTTAAATCACCGCACAAAATTTTCTTGCCTTTCACCGGCAGACCATCTAACAAGCTTAGCAGGTTATCAAAGAACAATTGCACATCGGAATTTGGCGCTCTATATATACAAATTACGTGTAAATCAAGGTTCTTATTGTATACAATGGAAAATTCAAAGTAGTTATCCGATTGGAGATGATCAAATTTAGTTACAGGTAAAAAGTCCTCACTCAAGGAAAGAATCAGTGTTCCCCCATGAGCCGAGTTTTTCCGATTATATCTGGCTATTGTGGAGTACTTTTCAACATAAAGCGGTTCATTCTCACTCAGCCAGTGCTCTGTAATTGCAACTAGTTGGGGGAACCCTGATTCCTCCAGAAACAAAAACAATTCATCAGTCTTATTTCGCAATGAGGCAACATTAATAAGAACCATACTAAGCCTGGCGTCAGGATTAGTGGAATCTAGTCGCTCAGGACATGTCACGCTGCTTAAAAATTTTTCTTCGGGGAGCCGCTGGAGAAGTATTTTTGGTGACCCTCTCTGGACTTCTGAAGCTGAATCGTCCTCTCGGAAACAACATGGGATCTGTAGGAACAAAGATCTTCTTCCACTTCAGTGTGTTTAAACCCATATGCGGCATGAAAGTCGTGGTAGACCTTACGTAAAATGTCATCCTGGATTGGCAGTCCTTCAGATGCTAGAAATAATCTGATGCTTATGTTGGTAAATCCCTCATAGCATACCGAGGCAGGTTGGTCATACAAATAGGCAAGGTACAACCTAATGGCTCTGAAGATGGCAAGTTCCCTTAGCCTTGCCATAAGGAAACGATTACTAGAGTCGTTAGACTTACTGGCGGCCTGTGTTAATTTAACTGTTGGGGGAGTCAGCGGGTCCAGAGAGAAGGATGGTTTATGGGATGATTACTTAAGACAGTTTAATTTTAACATCGCTCACAAGGGCATTAGTTTTGCAGGCAGCGATAGCTTGTTTGTCAGAAGTTATTGTAGTTACCCTGTGCGCGTTAGCTTCACTGACTGGAGAGGGAAAGTCCCGCAGAGTGCCAGAGGTCGGACTGCTAGTCACTTTCGCCTTGGTGGAGGGAGTTAGATAGAGCTCTGTAGTTTTTTTTTGTTTTGTAGTTTTCTGAGGGATTTCAGATTCGGATGACCATCTAACTTGAGCCCCGGGTGGCCAGATATTGATGCCGAACAAATTCTCAGCGGACTTTCTTGATAGGGTCCCTATTTTAAATGTAGATCCTATGGAGTCATTGCACTGACTGACCAGGTTATAGCATCGAATAAATTCTGATGTTTTCAACTTTTCCTTCACATAGTGCGCGATATTATTTGAAGTAAATCCTGCCGGGAGGTGTTCTACGATCACATAGTGCCATCTTTGGGCACTTCTATAAATTGCGGAGTTGGAATCGTCTGGGATTGAGGAAACTTCAGTAGGCAGTTCCGTTTGAGTGGAAGATGAAACAAATGCCGTTGACGTAGTTTGAGTGGAGCACGACGTAGAAGTAAAGCGTGTCATCGTAGGTAGAGCACTATGTTGTTTTGGGTTAGCAATTTTAGAATTTAAGTCCCTAACCAAGCTGGTAACATTTGCAAGGCTACTTTTTAAGTTGTCAATACCCTTCTTAATATCAGCGGACGAGGAATCTTGCACCTGGATCTTGATGGTTTCCTCTGTATTGTTGAGTAGAATTTGGGAAATAGTAAAGACATTCTGTTCCACTTCCCTTACCGATTTCAACAGAGAATGAGGGTTACAAATGGAGAACACCTCCGACATTTTGTGAATATCATCTATTTTCTTCTCCAAAAGGTTCCATTTAGATTCGTTATTCAATAAAATATCATACATCTCAGAAATAATCGGTACACTGTTTGATAATTTACTCACACGGTCAGCCAGCGAGTCAAATATCTCCTGAGGAACCTGATTTTTTGATAAGTTGGAAATTTTGTCGTTGAGATATCTCAAATTTGGAGAGTCACACAGGGCACAAAAGAAACGTAGGTGGTTAAATTTCTCCAGCAGCAAGGTCTTGGTAGTGACTTTGTCAAGGCCCGTACACTGCCTACAGAAATATCTGCGACATTCACCACTGCAGCGCACTTTGTTATATTTGTCCTTATCGGGAAATTCTTTAAGGCAATTGTCGCACTTGTACATAGACATTTTCTTGAATTTCATAAGCTTTATAAAAATATATAATACATGATACGTATTTTAAATAATAAGCCTAAACTTCATAATTTCACAAAATGTACCTATACGACACTCTTGATGAGTACTCTTATAGTATGAGCATTGTCTTTTAAACAACGGTATCAGTATGAGTAGGCAGAGATTATTAGAACAATGGAATGGTCATTTTTTATCGGCAATGCCTGTCAGTTACAAAATATATATTTTCTGTGTAATATTGTATTTTTTACGATGGCTGAAAATGAAAATTATCAACATTTTGAAAAATATGACATGTTAGCCTGCTTTATACAGAGCAATGAAAATTCCCGTGAAGCTTCTCAGCTATATTTCAATAGGTTTGTTTGAATATTTATTTACCTTTTGACTTATTTGGGTTTATTTTTTTAAGTTTCATTTTAATTAATAGATATCCCGAAAGAAGGCAATCTGATCTTTTAATGTTTTCCGGAATAAAGAAAAAAATGGTAGAACAAGGAACGATGTCTCCGTCCCTACCGTGATTTTCCTTATGATACGTTTTTGGTAGGGGCGTGTCATGTTTTTCAAAATAATAATAATTTTCATTTAACAATACAATATTACACAGAAAATATAAATTTTGTAAGTAACAGGTCTTGGCAATAAAAAATTATCATTCCATTGCTCTAATAATATCTGCCTACTAATACTTATACCGTATAGTTTAAAAGATAATCCTTATACCATACTCATCAAGAGTGTCGTATAAAGATACATTTTGTGAAATTATGAATTTAAGGCTTATTATTTCAAATACATATCATGTATTATATAATTTTGTAAAGCTTATAAAATGTCGAATCAAATGAATGAAAAATATACAGGGTGTTCCATTTAAAAAAATACAAGTTTGATTTATAGCTAAAAATTGACAGCTCATAGCAAAAATCTGACTACGCCATTGGATTCTAAGTAAAAAATTGTTTAAGAGCAAGTTTTTAGCTTTGCGACATGTTAAAGGATCACGGAGAAAGGAGGGGGGTCCCAAAATGCATTATTTTCAATTTCGCCCTGTATCTCAGAAACGAAGCGGGCTATGAAAATTTTGTTTATACCATCGTTCTTTTCACAAAAAAATTTAGCACAGTATTGCGAAAACCGCAAATCTCTATCTTTACTCGTAAGTGAGATACCCCGTAATATCATCGAAAATGGGACACCCTGTACACCGACTGTAGCAAAGCATTGAACAAAATAATATCCCAAAAATCGTATGGAAGCAACTAATGATCATAAGTCAGATGCATCTCGGGTTCCCCAAGAGTCATACTTGGGATCCCTATTTTTTTTAATATTCCTTAACGACATCAAAATTTGCTTTCAATTTTCTCACTTTTAACTACTTGTCGATGACCTAAAGATACAAAATTACAAATGTGCAGTTACTGTCGTATCACTTATTATATATTTATCACTTATAAGTATATTTATTGTATTCACCCGAAATTGCCAAAACAGTCAAATGACATTTTCTCTACTTAGACTATATCAATTCACTGTTAGCAATAAAAAATGCTAATTACGCGAATGTAATAGTACACGGAATTAGGCACCTGCGCACTGGAACGTTTATAATAGCATTTTCAAAGTAGTAGAAAATAACATGTTGTTTTTTTTTTACATTTTAAGGAAACAGGCACGTACAGCAGCTTTATTAGCAGATTTTACCTTTGGATACTTTTTTAGTTGCTTTTCTCTTGAATGTCGAAGGAAACACACTAACATTATATTATTTTTCAAAATTATCAATACTATTTTTAATATACCACGTCTGTTATAAAAAATTCACTTCAATAGCCACGCATTTACATTAAGAAATACTAATTTATTGTCTGAACCATTTGCAGAATGTTGTCTTATATATAATTTCAGATATACTAGTATTGCTTTATTTATTAACTACCTAAATACAACTAAGAAACTGCTTAAACAATGTTATAAGCTTGATTAAACCTGCTTATATATAGTGTATTTTCAGGGCTCTGGACGCCATTTGTAAATTTTAGGATGTCAATCTGGACCTTTGGTCTGCTGACACTTAAATAAGCAGTGGCAAATAAATCAGAAGAAAAAAAATAAAACGATTTATTTTTAAATTTGAGCCAGTGCTGCAGCTCTGCAGCCGTCATGGAAAACACAGTACTGAGCTATCCTTTTAGCAGTTCCTTAAGAAATCGACCTCGCAAAACAAGTTCATTATAATAATTTAAGGTACTTTAGCGCAATTCTAGGAATGTATATATTTTATTTTGTACTATACTATACCTTGAGTTACACTCGTAAATTCCCGTAATAACTTGTTCTTGTAGTCTTCTATAAATATATCCTACAGAAATTGGATCAATGTCTTTGCCCAAATATTTCAGTCCATCTAAAGATAGTTTCCAACAAGCACACTTCAATTTATCCTGAAATTTAAAATATTTACAATGCTATAGTTTTAAGCGAGGAAATATACAACAGAACGAACCATACATCCTCAGTTCGATGTATTGAATAGCCAAAGGTGTCAACAAATTGTGGTTACGTCGCGTCGATTTGCTTTTGATTCTTTATTTGAGCTCTAAGTTTATTTATTTACGGATCTTATATTTTACAAAAGCAATGCAAGAATACAATAATACATTAATGCAATACAATAAGCAGGGCACAAGAATAAAAATAAAATAAAATAAAAATAAAACAAATATCACATATTACATATGTTAGGACCTATCACTAAGTATCATTCACAACATTCATAGGAGTATTCTTTTTATCTGCAATTTAAATTGGCCAATCTTAGTTTAAAAAATCAACTTCTTTGGCCAATAAATTACCGAAGCCACATAGCCTCTGAGTGGGAAGATTTTTACCATAATTAGTTTTAAGATATTCAATGTGAAAAAGTTCATTATATTTTAAATTCACTTGTGGAACAAACAATGCAATTCTCTCCAATATACCGGGGCAATCAACAATTTCGTTAACAATTTTATACAAGAAAACTACGTCCAAATAATCCCGTCTTGCTTTGAGTTTTGGTGAATTGAGTAGTTTCCCAATTTTATCATAGTTAATTTCTTTAATAGGTATTTTCAGCTTGTACGCGATGAATCCAAGAAACTTATTTTGAACTCTTTGAAGGTGCTGTACATGTGTATCATAGAAAGGCGACCAAACATTAGAGGCATAGTCCAGTACAGAATCCACAAGTGAGCAGCACATGATCTTAAAACTATACAGGGTGTTACAAATTCGAGTGTATGCATAGGGATCTCGAAAACCGTAATAGATAGAGAGATGATCAGATTGGAGCAAAGTTGCGCTATATAACTCTCGGCAAAATGCCGCTCTGAAATCTGGAAAATTCCGTATACTTCCGGAGATATTCGCAAAAAAACGAATTTTTGTCAAATGGTTTTTATGATACCCTGGCTTTATTTTAAGAGATAAATCAAAATAAGTGTCACATTCTCGTTGCCACTTTTTCTCATTTACAAGATGGTATCCTTAGATTTCAGATCCGACGCGCGACGTTTCGAATTTTCGGGAACATCAACTTTAGTTTTTTTAATACGGACCTAGATTTTTTCAAAAGTAACGATGTGACGCACTTACGTTTCAGCTTGACACTAGAGGTAGTTGCTATAAGAAATCCTTGGATGTAAGGGAGGCATTCTAGTTGCAATGTCTGCACAACATTAATAAATAGCGAAATATATATTTTACGAATCAAAAATGTTAAAAAAAAGGGGAATTCAAAGGGCAGTATTTCTTGCAAAGCCAAAAATTAATGTTTTTGAACACCTACGTAGAAATTAGCTAGTACTAAGTTAATTAAATTAAATTCGTAAAATTAAATTTGTATATTTTTTCGCATTTTTTAAAAATTTTATAAATTAGTTCAGGTTTTTCTTTTCAGTGAAATAGTTTGTTTATTCACAAAAATGTCCATGTTTTTAAAAATACTAACCTTTAAAAAGAACGCAATTTATTTTAAGATTATTGCTACATTAGAACAACCACTTTAACGAATGTATTTCTTATGGTGTAAAGCATTTACACCTAATGAGAGACTACTGTCACACATTGTGGGTTTTGCTGAGAAAATAGTTCATATTTTGCCGAAAGAAGGAAGCTTTTTATCTATTAACATTATTGATTTGTAAAACATATTTTTCGCTATTTATTATTGTCATGCAGACATTATCGTAAATATTTTGTCTCTCTCACACACATAGATTTCTTATCGCGACTACCTCTAATGTCAAATTGACAAGTAAGTGCGTCACATCGTTAGTTTTGGGAGGTCAACAGCTACCCAAATATGCAGGTCCGTATTTAAAACACTAAAGTTGATGATAAGCCCGAAAAATCCAAACGTCGGATTTGAAATCTAATGGGACATTTATTTTGATTTATCTCTTAAAATAGATCCACAGTATCATAAAAACTATTTGGCAAACACTCGTTTTTTTGCCGATATCTCCGGAAGTATTCGGAATTTTCCAGATTTCGCAGAGGCACTCTGTTCAGCATTAAATTGCGCAACTTTGCCCCAATTTAACCATCTCTCTATCTATTACAGTTTCCGAGATCCCCATGCATACACTCGAATTCGTAACACCCTGTAGATATTATTAAACTCTGATAGGCTACGCTTTGTACAACCCAACATTTTCAGTGCCCTATTAGAAACGTATTCAAAATACTCTCTGAAAGATAACGAAGTATCCAAGATCCTTCATAGTTCCCACACTCTCCAAGCAGACGCCATCAATGTGGCAGTCGAAGGTGTGCGGATTCGTCGTCCTATAAAACCTCATACTCTTACATTTGCTAATATTTAACTCCAAACCATTCCTAGAACAATAATCAGAAAACAAATGCAAGTCCCGCTGAACCAAGACACAGTCATATCAGCAACTTCCCTAAATATCTTTTAAGTCATCACAGTAACACAGAGCTTCACAGTGCTCAAAGCACTGCACATCATTCAAGAAGTAGCTAAAGAAAACTGATTAAAGATGCCCCCCTGACGGACACCCGACGAAACTTCAATGGTTTCCGACAGGTAGTTATGGATTTGGCAGTTTGTTTCGGACCTGAGTCATGGACACCCAACGCCGAGAGCTTCTGAACCAATATGCCTATCTTCACCCTATCATATGTTTGGATTAAATACATGATGTAACCCGCCTATTTAAAATATTATTTAATTAGACCTTATATATTCAGTTTTGAGACACCCTATATATATGTAACGAAAGAAAAAGAGAAAAACAAGTCATAAATAATTGAAGTCGGGTTTTGCGAGGTTTTTTGGAGGAGATCCGAATGCGTATCGCTAGAGATAGTCAAAGCCGGCGCAGTGTACAGTTTATTTTTGGTGAATTGTTTTGGTTCAGTGTTTTAACATGTCTTTACAGGTCAGTAAAATGAAACTTATAATATTGTTATAATTTGCACAAGTATTTCTTTTATTCTCATGGATAATTCATATTTGATGGCATAACATGCGTACATATTTAATGAAATCGTTTTATGCTGTGAATAACACTGATTTAAATGAAAACAATAGTGTATTGTTTGCTGTCTTTTCGTGCTGGAATTTTTAGTTTTAGTATGACTGTGACTGCAAGTAAGAGCTTTTGTGAAATTACTAACATTTTCCTACCCTGACGGGTGAATATCCTAGTTATAAATGAAATGATCATTTTGGGATATTGGCCCTAACTTCATCTTTAGCTGAGTAACCTCCATAACCAGGACCTCAGTACCTGTCAGCGGCATCTGGCTAACTAACACCCCTCTTTGGTGGTATAGTGGTTATCACATCCGCCTGACACGCGGGAGACTCGCGTTCGATTCCGGGCCGGAGAGCTATCTCTTCAGTTTTAAATGTACTATTACGCGTGTGGAACTACTACTACTAATTAATTATTATACTAATAAATGTTGTACAGCATAATTCGGTTTAGGAATTTAGATCGAGGGTTTCTCTGCCGTACTCTCTCCCATCGTGAATTCCAGGCTGAGTCCGGCACGTTTTTCTCTAATAATTTGGCACGTTTTCTCTAATAAATTAGGAACCTGTGGTTTACTTTACATGACGTACCTTCCCCTCAGATTTCCCTCATTTTGTTAGCGTCGGACGCATTATGAGTAAGTAAAATTGTGCAAGATATAATAATAACACAACGTAGGAATTGGTTTTCTTTTTAATCTATTTTGACGGTCATTGGCAAAATAAATACAAAGCACAACTTTACTTATCTCATTCAACTATGTTGCACAGGCCCGGGTATGTTATACTACATACAATAAAATAAATCACGAATCAAATGATACAATGTTCATTTAACATCAACAAGTTAAGTTCAAATAGTTTAGAAACTGGAAAAATACTAGTGTTTTTTATGTTGATATAACAAGAAGGTGGTATCATCGTTTCTAATAATTCGGCAGCAGGAACTGACATTAATAATTTCGAAATCTAGACCACGGCACATATGAACCATCAATATCACATCTGCGCAAGTCCGCGCGGTAGGAAATCCGTCAAACTGCCACCAGCGGCGTCGTATTTTTACTAGTTTATTTTACTTGCTATTGGAGTTAAACCGAAAATAATTGACTTAGTGAGAGACGAACATTATTTATGACAATATCATGGTGTTTGTGTAGTAACAAGTTGTACAAACCAGATATATTCTTACAAGAAATTTTTTAGATTTCCTGCTGATACAACAGGGTATGTGGAGTGCTAAAATGTGAAATGGTTATAATTACTACATAAATTATTAAGAATATCGTTTGTGACTGGATTATGCAGCATCATTTAACTTTAATTCTACGTTTATTTATATTTCAGAAAAATGTAAAAGGGAAATTTTACATACAACCGCTTATGCAAAAGTTGCATAAACATAAACGGTTGTATGTAAAGCTAACATTTTATCTTTCTATTAAACACAAATAAAAGTAAAATTAATATATTAAACTATTTACATATTTATGAGCGAAGCTTTACGTTTCATATTTGCATCCTTATCGTTTAATCAACCGAAATGAGTCTTGGACAAAAAGATATTCATGTTTTATTTCTTTTATACAGAGTTAGGGCATGGGCAATAGCTAGCAACCGGGAGGATTTATTGGACAAGATGGCTAGACTTATACAAATTATAGTTTGTAGAGAGCACTTTGACTTCAAATTGTTTGCGAATAAAAACGAACCTACTAAATTCAGACGCAACCCCAACACTACGGAAATAATTTTTCAAGAAAATTTTGAAAAATATATTCCAGAGGCTGATCCTTATCGTTTAACCAACCGAAATGAGTCTTGGACAAAAAGATATTGATGTTTTATTTCTTTTATACAGAGCTAGGACATGGGCAATAGCCTGCAACCGGGAGGATTTATTGAACAAGTTGGATACATTTATACAAATTATAGACTTTGTTGGGAGCACTTTGAGTTCAAAATGTTTGCGAATAAAGAACGAAACCTACTAAATTCAGACGCAACCCCAACACCATGGAAATAATTTTTCAAGAACATTTTGAAAAATATATTCCAGAGGCTGATATTTGCAAAAACTCTTTCAGCGTTTGCAATGCGGTAAATTATCTCCATCCATGTGTAGATCTTCCAAAAACATATTTAATATTGTTATTTATTAGGCTAAGATTACTATACTCTTAAGGATATTAATAGAAATTTTAAAAAATATAAATACAAATAAATTAATTATATGGCGTCAATGGCGATTGTCATTGTATTAAAGTAACAATAAATTATAATTGTACATACACTTCTTTTATTCTTAGTCTTATTTTAGTATGCAATAAAATTTATTATTTATTTATAGGAAGTGATTTTTATGCTCCCTTTACAAAACATTCATTAATTTTATTAAAATGTAAATGTAAAAGTAAACAGTATACTTATTGTCAGTATACAAACCCATGTGTAATTAAAAACTTAACTTGACTAGCAAAATTTGAGATTTAACAAAAATTAGTTAGTTGTAAAGTCACGTCATATCAAAGTAATAATAATTATTAAAAATAAGCGAATTTTTTTTTGCGGCCTCATCATTTTCAAATTTTCGAAGTGAAATATTTCTATTGGCTGATATATCATTGCCATATATACTGCACAAAAGATATTAGCTAAATTGGTAAAAATGTAAGAAAGTTAGCATTATGGCGTAGTATGCTAAATAAATAAATATATTTCATAATCCATTGACATTTGAATGTTTACATTACGGCTCTGTTAAAGGAAAATCATAGATATATATTTCAAATCCAGCCCTGATAGTCCTACGGCCCGTGTACAGTTTATGCAACGATTTCAGGAAGTTTCGTTATATC